>CAEFZP010000411.1:40000-56992 GCA_903064625.1 Mallotus villosus | reverse complement strand
CAGTATGTTGGTCATCTGCCAAGCGAGCATCACCAGCTTAGTGTAGTTTATAAATCCCTGCATGTGTCCCAGTGTACACACTCAAACTGCTTCTAATGAACTGGTTCCACACCACTAGGCCCAAGGGATTGTGGGTATCTGCCCTGGTGGACCGTGTTGTTTCTTCAGTCCCATAGAGAGACCGCCAGAGATACACTCACCTCCCGACCTCGACCCACCTGATATGCCTTGGGAACACGCATTACCTAGTTACATACAACACGCATTACCTATTACGATACAACACCACACCATCACCTAGTTACGATACAACACGCATACACCTAGTTACGGTACAACACGCTCCCATTTCACTCATGACCTACTGGTGCTGTTTCCTCCAGACCTCATTTCTCAGTCCAGACGTTCAGAAGCCATCAGGAGTGGCCAGGCTGTCGGGCGACCAGACCGAGTGCAGGAATGTGACAGGAAGAGCTCGGTTAAGGTTTCTGATCCATTCCTGTTCGTGTGCTCCGATCAGTGTAACTCTGTCACTGATGGAGAGGCAGCAAGCACTCTCCATATCTATGTGGACGGAGAGACGGGGTAGAGGGTATATAACTGCATTATATCAAGGGTGTATCTGATAATGGGCTTCTCGGTCTCGCCGCTGTGCGTGTCGTGACACAGACGGGTGACAGATATCCCACGGAGCGTCACCCTCATGTTCACCATCTCTACACGCAACACAGAGGAACTGTAAAACCACAGACATCCGAGGAACACTTCTCTGGTGCCTGTGTCCAGGGTGCGCATCTCTCTCAGAGCTAAAGTGAGATGGAATCAATAACAGTGTCTGATGCGTGTCTGTGTGTGTGGTTGTGTGTTGTGTGTGTGTGTGTGCACCTGTGAGGGCATGACGAGCGTGTAGGCGAGCGCTTGGTTGCGCGAACACGTGCGCGAACACGTGCGCGCTTGCGTGTGGACAGCAGCTGAGGCTAAACACCCCACCCCGCCACACAGGAGCCATTTTTCACCGTAGGTAATTGGCGGCTAGGCGCAATGCCCTTGGGATTCGTAATTCATACCTCCTCGCATCCAATATCGGATACGGAGAAATGGGCTGAGACAAGGGGGTGTGGAGAGAAGGGCCGCATCATTAAGAGGGCGGTAATGGCCCTTATTGATTCTGCCCCCGCCGGGGCCTCCATTTCATGTTTAAACAACACTGATTCTCATTACGGAGGCTTGCTGATAAGAGTTTGGGTGCAGGCGGGGCTGGGGGAGTGGGTGGGTGGGTGGGAGTCACAAGGGACACTGAATAGACTCCAATCGATGGCAAGGACAAGGAGGAGAGAGTAAAGCCAGGCTCACACACACACACACACACACACACACACTCTCTCACACACACACACACACACACAGCTCCCCCTCTTAGCCTGTGGTTCCGGTGGTTTCCGACCGTACGGCGCATTTCCTCTCTTATTCTCTTGTTTGCTTCTGACCCCACTCCACTGCCCCCCACTCCACCCTGCTCTCCACCCTCCCCTGCCCCTCCACTCCCTCCTCCCTGCCCCCCACTCCACCCACCCCCCCCTGCACTGCTCCCTGCTCCACCCCCCCTGCCCCCCACTCCCCCTCCCTGCCCCCCACTCCACCCCCCTGCTCCACCCTCCCTGCCCCCCTCCCCCCTCCCTGCTCCACCCTCCATCCACTCCCTGCCCCCCTCAGACTGTAATAAGGTGGCTTGACACATGCAGCTGCCCATCTGCTTTATTAACATCATAAGGCTGTAGGCTGATAGAGGATGCATACAAGTGGCAAGTCCTGTCCACGACCTGAGCATCTCCACACCGCTCTCAGCTGAAGACATCACAATGAGCTTCTCACTAAATAAGAGGTAACTTAGTACTGGCTCCAATTTGCAATAAAAGGAAAGCCCACACAGTCGTTTTCTAAATCCATAACCAGCAGCAGCAGTGAAGCTCATTTGTCTGGCTTCTCCTCCCTCCGTTCCGAACCTCATTAAACGTTCCTCATTGGCTGGTTTGGTTGCACATCGATCCACAGTCTCGTCACAAGGCTTCTCCTCTGATGAGAGGCAGGGAGGCAGGACTGGTCAGATGGATTGGCAGTGACCCAGCCCAATCAGCGCCGCTCCACGTCACCTTCTGTGTGGTGGTTGTTGGTGGTGTGGTGGATGTTGGTGGGCTGTGTGGTGGGTGGTGTTGGTGGTGGGGTGGCAGTGGTGGTGGGATGGAGTGTGGTGGGATGGAGTGTGGTCGGTGGATGGTCAGTGGTGGGTTTTGTTATGGAGTGGTGGTGGGGATGGATTGGGTGGTGGGGATGTAGTTGTGGTGATTGTGAGTGGTGTGGGCTGACTGGAGTGGTGTTGCGGGACTGGAGTGTTGGTGGTAGGATTGTGGTGAGTGGCTTTCATGTAGTTGTTTGTTGCTGTGCTTTGTTTGTTTCATTGACGTTGTGTCTGATGAGGATGTCGCTTTCTTGGTTGTTGTGGCTTTCTTGCGTGATGGCGGCTCGGCGATGGTGGTGGGTGTAGGCTTTGTCGATTTGAGGGCTGGCGTGGTGTGTGCGTGGTGGTGGGGCTGGCGTATGAGTGTGGGCCTGGCGTGTGTATTTACGCATGCAGTTTTTAGTGTTGTGATGCTCGTCTTTGTGTGTGTGGTTTGCTGCCCTCCCCGCCTCTGTTGTGATGGTTAGTGGTGTGTTGTGTGGGTGAGTGCGTCGTGTGTGTGACCAGCGCAGTGGCTGCGAAATGGGGATGAACGAATGGTATGGCTTGGGTGGCTGTAGTGGTGGCTGTATAGCTGGAGTGGTGGTGGGGATGGACGTGATGAATGGTGGGATGGCAAAAGGTGAAAAGGTGGTGGGATGAGTGGTGGTGGGACTGGAGTGGTGGTGTGTGGAGTGTGGTGGGGGTGGAGTGGTGGTGGGGCTGGCGTGTGTGGTGGGGATGGGCGTGGTGTGGGGGTGAGTGGTGGTGGGGATGGAGTGGTGGTGGGGATGGAGTGGTGGTGGGGTATGAGAGTAAAGTGGTGAAGTGCAATGGAGTGGTGCTAGTCTGTGGTGGCGGATGGAGATGCTCCGCATGTGCTGTTCAAATCTCTGACAAAAACACCGACAGACCCATAATGCTGTGCAAAACATCAGACTAGGCATACAAAGATGAGCTGTTTGAACAGATCCACAAAACATAGTTTCAGACGATCAAACACCTCTCCACGCACACCCACCACACCACACACACACAAACACACACCGCACGCACACACACGCACACCAGACGAACAGGCACTGAGCTGTGCAAAGCTGAAAAACTGTGTTGCTGAACGGGGCGTACGTCTGTAAAGACGTTATAATTACCCCTCCTGTCTGCTTCCTCCTGTTTTCCTATCACACACCTATCAGCCGTTTCCTTTTCTCGCCTGACGTTAGATGGGCATGTCCGTTCAGCCGTGAACCCCCTTGTGTTGTCATCTATTCTACCTTGTCTGGCTCTCCCATCTCCCATCTCCCATCTCCCCCTGCTCGCCCCTCTCTCTCTCTCCCCTCTCCCCTCTCGCCTCTCGCCCTCCCCTCACTCCCTCGTCCCCTCTCCCCGCTCCCCTCTCCCCATCTACCCCTCTCGCCCTCATCGCGCGCCTCTCCCTCTCCCCTCTCCCCTCGTCCCCTCTCCCTCTCACCTCTCCGCTCTCATCCCCTCGTCCCCCTCTCCCCCCTCCCCCCTTCCACCCTTCCCCCTCCCCTCTCCCCTCTAGGAAAAAGAAGCAGGGTCTAAGATGATCTGAGCAAGAGGAAAGACAAGTAGGGCGTGAGGGGGAGGTAGGGGAAGATATTAGGGGGACGAATGAAAGATTAGGAAATGGGGGAATAAAACTAAGAGAGTCGAGCGGAAGCGGGAAAATTAGGAGGGGGGTGAATATCGGATAGTCTATGGTGGATGAGAGATAACACGAGTATTCGTGATTGGTGGGAGAGAAATATTCAAAGCCGAAGGTCAGGAGGTGGGGGGAGTATGTACACTTCCCACCTCTGGGTCCCCTCTTCCCCTCTCCCTCTCCCCTCAGTCGAGCCCTCTTCTTAAGGCTTGGCTCCCCTCTCCCACGTCTCCCTCTCCCCCTCTCGCTGCCCCTCTCCCCCTTCCCCCTCTCCCCTCTCCCCTCTCCCTCCCCTCTCCCCCTCTCCACTCTCCCTCTCCCCTCTCCCCTCCCGTGCAAGGCTCATAAGCTGGCAGCCGGGCCGGAGAAAGGGCCGTAAGATAAGCATCGCGACCCCAGGAGATTAGAGGTGTTCCCTGGCATGTCCAGGCATGTCCAGGCATGTCCAGGGGTCAGCCCTCTGCCTGGCGATGACAACCAGAGGGATTATTCAAATGAGTCAGTCATCCACCTTCCAGAGTCAGCCAGTCAACCATCCGGCCAGCCAGAAGGCGCCGCCAGAAAGCTCCTCGACCCTCCAGCGACACGTATTCAGTCATTCCCGCGTAAACAGCCAGCTCGCTTGTTAGCCGAGTCAGCCTTCTAGCGTTTTCCGCGGGTGCGTGCCACGGATGAGTGTCTGATTTGAAAATAACCCAATGAACCAGGCGCTGCTTAGTCTCAGCTGTGGTCAAGCCGAGGTCTGGGGCGCTCGTGTGTCTGGGAGGTTGCCAGTGGAGACCTATTTGTTGTGACAAATTGACCCAATTGGAGGTAGTCAAGCCAACGGCATCCTCTCAATACCTCCTAGGTAGTCAATGACCAAACGGATAGCCCAGAGCACCAATTACACCCAGTAAGGCCTAAGTCCTCGGCTCGCCTGTCCTACATTCCTTTTTCTGTGGGCTGTATCGTCTTATTAGCATTACGTGGATTGTAATATCTATCACCGTGAGACCACTTAACACATCCAACCCCCAACTGTTTCCTCAAAGACCTTCCTGGCAAATGCTGCTTTATTCTGCCAACTGTCTCCATTTTCAAACAGGTTCCAGAGAAGGGAGGGGATTTCCTCTGGATACGAGACAGAGGACCAGAGAACCAGAGGACTAGAGAACCAGAGAACCAGAGAACCAGAGAACCAGAGAACCGAGAGACCAGAGACCAGAGAACCAGAGGACCCGAGAACCAGAGAACCTGGAGGCTGGAGGCTGGAGGCTGGAGGCTGGAGGCTGGAGGCTGGAGGCTGGAGGCGGAGGCTGGAGGCTGGAGGCTGAGGCTGGAGGCTGGAGGCTGAGGCTGGAGGCTGGAGGCTGGAGGGTGGAGGGTGGAGGGTGGAGGCTGGAGGGTGGAGGGTGGAGGCTGGTGGGTGGAGGGTGGAGGGTGGAGGGTGGAGGGTGGAGGGTGGTTGCTGGAGGCTGGAGGCTGGTGGGTGGTGGTGTGTGAAGATGGAGGCGTGTGGTTACATCACTCCTGGACCTGAGCAAGCTCATTTTCAGGTGTCAAATCATCTGTGCATTGTCAGCACACACCTGCACACACCTGCACACGTGTTGCATCAACACCTGCATTACCAATCTGTAGTGTACACAGAAATATCTATTTTTAACTGTCCATGCATCTCCAATACTTCAGCGAAAACTCAAGTCGTACAGACGAAGGCCCAGCAACAGGAAGTGACATCACACGTGGTACTGTAACAGCTTTTGGCAGGTACATTCAAATCAAAATGAGTTAGGTAGGGTAGTCTATCCCATAATATCCTCTGGGGAATAACTAGCACTTCCACTAAACTTAAACCCCAAAATGTCGTGCTTCCTCACAAAAAGCCTTGACATCCTCGTTCCAGTGGATTGCAAATGTGAAATTACCCTCTCTATGAAATATGTAAGCAGCTAAGGTTTTGTCCAGGACCTTTTTTCTGGTGCTGTTCCTCAGAGATTTAGGAGTCTGGATCTCCCTCCAACACAACCTCTCCACTCGCTCTGCTAGACGTCCTGGATTCCACAGACTCATTTAGTTTAAATTAATTCAGTTTAATTCAGTGCAAATAGCAGTTGCTCTAATGAATATACCTCTTCATCTGAAGCTGTCTCGTCTTGGCTCAAGAGCTGGGCCTTCCACCAGATCAGCACCAAAAAGTAGGCCTCCTCCAAAAAGATACATTCATTTCCTGTAGGGCAGTACTTTGTCACAAGGCAAGAAGGAAACCCAAACCTAGCTAAGCCGACAGTAACAGCAATCAGCGACTTCCTCACCAAGTGATTGTACCACTAACGTGATAATCAATCGGCCAACGAGAATGCCTCCATCCGGCATTCGCCCAGCCAATCACGAGGCTCCGCGAGACGCGTGTCGAGGATCGATGGGAGACGGGATGGAGTAGTGATCCCAGTTAAAGGCTCTACTTCCTGGGTTGAGTGTTCTCTGAGGAGTCCATCCTGGAAGGTCACTGGGGGTCACACCCGACCAGTCCCTCGAGCCGTACAAACAACATGGCCCCCAGTCACCCCTCTCTCTGTGAGAGTCTATGTAATCCCGTTGAGACTGATAATCCACGCAGATAATCCATATAATCTATATGTTTCTAAGTGGAAACAAGCTCTTTGATAAGAGAGGACACGATGTTGCGGTTTGGGGTAATTTGGAATCTTGTACGTGCCTAGAAGCTATCATAGATTAATCTGTCTGTGTGGGTGTGTGGGTGTGGGTGTGTGTCTGTGTGGGTGTGTGGTGTGTCTGCGTGTGTCTGTGTGTGTCTGTGTGTGTGTGTGTGTGTGTCTGTGTGTGTGTGTCTGTGTGCGTCTGTGTGTGTGTGTGTGTCTGTGTGTCTGTGTGTCTGTGTGTGTGTGCGTGTGTACGCTGGTTTTTATCCTCGGCTAGGTCAAGTATTTGACTGGATATTGCAGTTACATCCCAACAGCTTGTTGTCGAGGAAGGTGAGACATTATAATGATATTATCTGTCATGTCCTACTTAGGTGGAAGAAGAGCGAGAGAGGAAGGAAAAAGGAAAGAGAGAGAGGAGGGAAAAAAGGAAAAGAGGAGAGAGAGAAGGAGAGGACCATCTATCTATTCTTAGATGCAGGCTCCGTTTCTCTATCAGTCCCATTAGTGTTGTGCATATAATGTGGGTTGTGTTCCTTAATGAAAACAACAAACCATATTATTATCATGGAGTGTGTGTGTGTGTGTGTGTGTGTGTGTGTGGGCGGTTGTGTGTGGGCGGTGGTGTGTGTGTGTGTGTGTGTGTGTGTGTGGGCGGTTTGTGTGTGTGTGTGTGTGTGTGTGTGTGTGTGTGTGTGTGGTGTGTGTGTGGCGGTTGTGTGTGTGTGTGTGTGTGTGTGGTTGTGTGTGTTGTGTGTGTGTGTGTGGTTGTTGTGTGTTGTGTGTGTGCGTGTGTGCGTGTGTCTTGGGGCTCATACAGTCCTACGGTAAATCTGACTTTATGAATCTCTTCCTAATGAGAGGCAACACATTCAAACTCTCCCTCTCTCTCAAACTACCTCCCTCTCTCGAACTACCTCCCTCTCTCTAAACTCACCTCCCGCTCTCGAACTACCTCCCTCTCTCTAAACTACCTCCCTCTCTCGAACTACCTCCTCCTCTCTCTAAACTACCTCCCTCTCTCTGAACTACCTCCCTCTCTCTAAACTACCTCCCTCTCTCGAACTAACTTCTGTTTTCATGGGCGGTCATTCTCTTCATGAAAACCTCTCTCTTGTGCCCCAGTCATGTGACCACCAGCTCTCCCTGTCACTCCTCTACGGTCACCGTGGTTACTTGATGACTGAGGACAACAGAGAGGACCGTAGCCCCCGTAGGGACGGAAGACCAAGCATGGCTGCCAGGAGAACATCCCCCGTCTCCCTGAGAAGGGAAGATACTGCAGTCCCCAGGATGAGCGGTGTGTGTGTGTGGGGGGTGTGCGCGTGTGTGTTTGTGTGTGTGGGAGTGTGTGTGTGTGTGTGTGGGCAGGTGTGTGTGTGCGTGTGAAGGTGGGTGTTTGAAGTGGTGTGGTGGGTGTTTGTGAGCATGCATGGTGTGTGTGTGTGTGTTTGTGTGCATGTGTGGTGTGTGTGCATGGGTGTGTGTTTGTTGTGTGTGCTGTTGTTTATGGTTGACACATACCGGCAGGTAGTAATACAGTCTTTATATCCATGTCTCCGTCTCCAAGGTAACACTCATCCACCTCCCTGGCAGTCAAAACGCACACACACACACTCCCACACTCACACACTCACACACTCACACACTCACACACTTACAGAACATAGAGGAGTTATCAACATAGTATATGGCGACTGTCCACTCCTGTGAATACATGGCCATGGTGCTGTGTTAAGATAGACGGGGTCAGTATATAACAGATGGATCAAACAAGCAGTTCCCAAAATGTAAAGGTCACTTCCAATCCGACCAATCAGGATGAGGATGTCCGATAGGCCGACCAATCAGGATGAGGATGTCTGATAGGCCGGACGGTCCCAGATAAGACAGCCGGACGTCTGCACGAACGCTTTTATACTCTCCATTTTTCCGTCTCAATTCAGTCTGCTTACCAGCAGGGCTGTTTTCTACCGTCTGCTTCCTGTAATGTAAGATTACAGCAATTAGCATTAGGTGGGCGCTGGCTAGTGCGGGAGCTGGGATTTATGTTTCTATCTACAAACCCCTTTTTAAAGAGATGCGATTGCGCCTCGCGTGTCATTAGGACGTTTTTCATCACTTGTGGAGGTAATGGAATCGGGGCGGGCTGGGGTGAGAGATTGTGTTGTCACTTCCTTCTGACAGCTGGCACACGCACACACACAGGCCCTCCTCTTCCTCTTCCAGACGTACTCTCCCGTTCCTCCACACCTCCCTCCGTTTCTCCCTCTTTTCCACAAACAACGCCTCTCTCCCTCAACTGCTTTATGTCTGCCTCGTCTTCCTATGTTCCTCATCTTCCTCATCTCCTCTCCTGCTCACCTCATCTCCTCATCTTCCTCTCCTGCTCACCTCATCTTCCTCATCTTCCTCTCCTGCTCACCTCATCTTCCTCATCTTCTCTCCTCTCACCTCATCTTCCTCGTCTTCCTCTCTCCTCGTCTCCTCTCCCACTCACCTTCTTTTCCAATCTCTATAAGCTCTTGGTGTGGGACACCTCCCTTGTCTTTTTGATGAGCTCCCTCCATCCCTCCATCCCTCCATCCCTCCATCCATCCCTCCATCCCTCCATCCCTCCATCCCTCCATCCCTCCTCCCTCCATCCCTCCATCCCTCAAACCTATTTCTTGGCCTCTGCAACACCAACTGATAGGGTTTGTTAGTAGACTTTTGATAACCTTTCAAAAATTCATTACAACCTTACAACACACACAACAAAATCTTTTTTCAAAAATATTGTTCAACCTTCGAAGAACAGCTTTTTTACATACACAACACCACACAAAAAACGTTAACCTGCTTTCTCCTACTGCCGTTTACCTGTGTATATATACGAGGAGCGGACACTAAAAACAAACTGCCAACTGCCCTTCTGACACGGCCCCCCATCCTCTCCACACAGCACCCCGAGCCCTGATTGACAGACGACCCACGATGACAGATATAGATGTTCAGAGGGCTCACTGGGATACATGTATCATTTAGCAGATGCTCTTATCCGAGTGACTTACAGTAAGTACAGGACATTCCCCCGAGGCAAGTAGGGAGAGGTGCCTTGCCCAGGACACAACTTCATTTTGCAACGGCCGGAATCGAACCAACAACCTTCTGATGAATAGCCCGACTCCCTAACCGCTCAGCCATCTGACACCCTGATAGATAGATTAGCTACACGGCCTGACAGCGTTTTTCCTCGCGTGGGCGTTAATTGAAAAGGTGAGAGGATAAAAGCGCGTTGCTCTCCCGTAGCGTTGGCAGTCCCACCGTGTCCTCCCAGCTGCAGATGAAAGTACTTACTCACCAGGGCACCACGTGTGGGTGGGCCTCTTCCAACACATCGTCAAGCACCTCACATCTCCGGGAAACAGGCCAGACACAATGTTTTACAAGACACAGCAAAGTTGATCTTCTTACGGAGACAAAGCTAAGAGACGAGGGAGAGTCCCACTAAGGACAGCGCCTGTGTGGCTGTGGCTTTGAGAAGGGAACCGGAAGAACCCAGAGGTTAGTGAAAGCTGGGGCCAGTTGTAGCCTACTACTGTTGCCCATGTTTTATAATTAAACATGGGCAACAGTAGTTGCAGCCAGTCTCAGGCCATAGAGAACCAACGTGGTGGTTTGGAAACAGCGCTAAGTGATTGTGTTTTCTGACAGGCTGCTTGCTATGCTCCGGTTGTCCCGTCTCTAGACACGCGTGTTCCACTCACTCTGACCCTCACCAAGGCCTGGACGCACACCAAGCACCACAGACGAAAGACAGAGAGGAAAAAAACGATCCAGAGCAAACAAACTGTGCCGCTTTGGCTTGTGTTAAGAGAGCAAGACAGGGAGATCAATACTGGCAGAAGTCTACCAGACAGCCAAATAAAGGAGTCCGTACATCACTGTGCAGCCTGCATGAACAAAACACTATATTTTTATGGTTGGGAGAAATATGGTATGTTGTAACAGTTAAAAAGGATTGACAAGGCATTGGGGGGAACAGGAGCTGGGATAAGAGTACTTGTGTCCTGTAAACACACACACACACACACACACACACAGTCCTTTTAACTAGCTTTTGTTCATAATCAATGTGTTGCACTGAGCCAAACCCCATAGAGAGGAGAGGTACATTCTGAGAAACAAACCTCAGTGGCAAAAGAATGGTCTTCAGTCCTCAGCTCCCACTGTTCTGTGTGTTCTAGATGTTTCCCTGCTCCAACACACCCGATTCAAATGAATGATCGTCACCAGGCTTTTGCTGAGCTTCAAAACAATCATTCATTTGAATCAGGTGTGTTGGAGCAGGGAAACATCTAGAACACACAGAACAGTGGGAGACCTTTCTTTTGCCACTGAGGTTTGTTTCTCAGAATGTAGAACTCCTCATATGGGGTTTGGCTCAGTGCAACACATTTATTATGAACAAAAGCTAGTTAAAAGGACTGTGTGTGTGTGTGTGTCCCTGACAGGGGGGTCCCTGAGGACCAGGGTTGAAGACCGCTGGTTTAGACCTTCTACAGCTCCCTACGACCAGCGAAGGGGTATCTTCATCTGATCCTACACATCACTCTGAAAGTACAGACTTCAGATCAAATCAAATCAAAATGTATTTGTATAGCCCTTTTTACACGCAAGCATGTCACAGAGGGCTTCACATACGCCCATAGAGTTGCCCCTCAACCAACCTAAACCTCAAGGATCAAATCAGTCCGTTTCATTCACATCAGGAAAAGGATACATTTCCTCACGTGGTTTCAGCTCTGACCATCTCAGAACTGTCAAGGTCACCGAATCAACCAGACCTGATGACCATATTACAGTGAACCGAAACCCTACACCTCCTCCTTCTCCATCCCCTTCTCACACACACACACTCTCTCTACTTTTTCTCTCTCTCTCAGCTCTCCACAGGAACACGATCTAGTATTCATCTAGCGGTTCATCAAATATTCATCCGTTTTAGCGGTTATCTCCGAGCGATCGAAAGGCATACCAGAACTGTTCTGTCAGCTTATTCGGAAAGGTCAGGAGTGAGAATCAAACTGATAATAATAGGTGTTCTGGGAACACACTAGAAGTCCGCGACGACAGTTTTCTTCGCTTTAAAATGTGATTAAATCCCAACAAAGCCTTATCGGTCCCGTGTGGAACGAAAGGGGAGGTTGTGGTGGTTCTCTTATGACTCTGACGGAGCTTCTGTTAGCGACGCGGTATGTGGACGGTGAATCACCTTGTGGTGGTCACCCTTCCGTCACCTCAGGTGTCAATTGCATTGCCAGTAGATATCTGTTCTGATCATGTACAGTAAATGGATTCTTAAAAAGGTTGGCTCACTACAGCATAATGGCACGGCCAACTACTCGCGAGTCGTGAATCATTTGGGAAATCGCATTTCTCTTAATATATGAGAGCGTTTCTTTTAGCGTTGTCTCAGATGTCAGTAGATCCTGTCTAGCATCTCACAGACTCAAGTGCTAAGCATCTAGCTAGCAGGACATACCAGTTAAATATACTGGAGACTGTATTTTGTAAACTTACGTTTGTCCAAATTTTCGTGCAAAGTTGTGCTCCGTAGGGAGCAGCTAAAACGGCAAAAACGGAATTTCAGGATTGTTGTAGAATATAGGCTAGTTGTAGTATAGGCTACGAAAACACGATCAATATGAGAGTTAAGAGTTAATCACATAGCCTACTGATGTCCTTTAGTTTCTTATTTTCCAATTAATATTACAGATTGGCTGATGTGCATACACTAATACCAGCACACTCAACATTGAGTTATACAAAATAAAAAAAATACAAGCACTATGTGTGACTCTGTGGTGGGGGAGGGGGGCGAGGCAACTGTGACCCCCCCCCCTGGCTGCGCCACTGATGTGTAAAATGTAATTGCAGACTATCTTTGCAGATAATTGTTGCTAGATGTAATGAGGGAGCAGACTGATGACACACTGCCAGGATATCTGCTGTCTTATTACATTACATGTACAGAGAGGTGACTGGGTCCACCTCTTAAGTCATCTGATACACAAGCAGGCACGCACACACACACACACGTACAACACACACACACACACACACACACACGTAAAACACACGCACACAGTTACAATCAGTGGGAATAAATACAAAAGCGACTGGTCCCATTAGGCTGTAATTGGTGTGTGAGGCGTGGAACACTTAACAGGAAGACATTCAATACGCGTGTATGGATTACATCTGCATCAGTGACAGCCTTCCTTGTATGGATTACATCTGCATCAGTGACAGCCTTCCTTGTTTGTTGTGATGTAAGCTGATTAGCTCTCACTCCTAACAGCATGCTCAAATCCCTCGCCCACAGAAATTACAGATCCCGTTTCCGAATAGACGTACCCCGTCTCGATCCATTTCAAGTGTGTGTGTGTGTGTGTGTGTATCCATGGCTACTAGATGAGGTCCACTCAGATTATCATCTGAGAGAATCCAAATGAATTTGGGTGGCCTGAACTGATTCAAAATGGACCTCATACACGGACACTGCAAAATGGAGGTGTTTGTGTGTGTGTGTCGGTGTATGTAGGTATGTGTGTGTAGGTGTGTGAGTGGGTGAGTGTATGTATGTGTGTGTATGTAGGTGTGTGTGGGTGTCGGTGTATGTAGGTATGTGTGAGTGGGTGTCGGTGTATGTAGGTGTGTGTGAGTGGGTGTAGGTGTGGTGTGTGTGTGTGTGTGTGTGTAGGAGTGGGTGTTTGTGTGGCGTGTAGGAGTGGGTGTTGTGTGTGCGTGTAGGAGTGGGTGTTTGTGTGTGCGTGTAGGAGTGGGTGTTTGTGTGTGTGTACACATGCACACCTAGCACCAGCAGCCAGGTGTATCTTCACTACCTTCAAGTCTCCTGTGGAGCGGAGAGCGATGCTACGTTGCGGTGTGTGTGTGCTGGCTGCTGTGTGTGTGTGTGTGTGCTGTGTGTGTGTGTAGGTGTGTGTGTGTGTGTGTGTGTGTGTGCTGTGTGTGTGTGTGTGTGTGTGTGTGCTGGCTCCTGGCCAGCCTTGGCCCTGTTTCAACATGCCTTTTGATCATACATATGTTTCCTTCTTCTCAAAACACTAATTAGTGGGTGAGCAAGGCCCGCAAGACAGCAGCTACGCTGTCATCTAATACCCACCACACTATCTGTGTGTTAAAAGAAATCACCTTTAAGTGCATACTGGGCTTCCTACTCCAAGCAGCTGTGAGGAAGTCTGTCGGATGATAAACATCTATTTACACGACCATAAAACACCGATAGGGCCAACATGGAGCTTAGCCAATAGCACGCTGCCAAATGACTGACAGTAGCATATAAGCAAGAGATCCTTTAATGAAGGAAAGCTTGTGCGCTGTGCGTTGTCTAAAAGCTCGAGGATGTACTGACAGGGTGATGGAGAGCCCTAGAGGACCTGCGTGTCCCTCGGGGAACCTCACAGTCAGGCTCCAGAACACGCTCTTTAAATCCAACCTTCCTCACCTTCGTTTGCAGATTTCCATTTATGTCTTTTTATTACCTTTCCTAGAACGCTGGTTTAGTCCATCTCCTTCAGAAATGACACAGGGGAAAACACCTCGTACACTCTAATCCAGTTTATTCATTTTCAGCAAAAGGAGAAATACCAGAGGGGAAAACCAAATGCTACAGAATTTTCATTCGTTATTTTTTACGATGTTAAAACTAAAATGCATCTCTATACGCTAAAGTGTAAGTAAAATCTGAAACACAAAAATGGTTAAATAAGGATTCTTTAAGATAACGGGATCACCACTGTTCCATATTCTTTTCTTTCCACTGCTCAACCACACACAAAAAATCGTCCCCAAAGAAGACCAACCGACGGTTACAACTTTCAGCGAGGTAGGCTCCTCCCCGACCCCCCTCCTCGACCCCCCTCCTCCTCCCTCCGTGACCCCTGACCTCCCTAACCCCACATTAGCTCAAACATATGAGAGAAAAAGAGAAAGATCGATATAGATAAAACGGGATTAATGCAATAAAAGGTGGATGAAGGAGGGGATCGCACCGTTTGTAAACGGCTCAAAGAAGAGGGATGGAAAGAGTGTTGACAGGCAAGGTGAGAGAGAGAGGAGAGAGAGAGAGAGAGAGAGAGAGAGAGAGAGCAAGAGAGAGAGAGAGAGAGAGAGAGAGAGAGAGAGGAGAGAGAGAGAGGAGAGGAGAGAGAGAGATAGGGAAAGAGAAGGATTCACTAGAGGCATCACAAAACAATTCACACGTTGGGATGGAAGTTTGTAACTAAAACTTTATGGATTATATTTATCAAGGACTACAACCCCCATCAGCCTGGACTACAACTCCCATCAGCTTCCTCCTGAATATTGTTGCTCTGCTGTTTCTGCAGAGCCCAAAGTGTACCGCTTGATTTAGCTTCCATCCTTGTGCTCTAATCTACACACATTAGCTGAACCATATACAGTATAAAAGTGTGTGTGTGTGTGTGTGTGTGTTTACCATGCAGGGACCCAAGATATAGATGCAGGTTCGACCAAGTATCTGAAATGTCTTCCGTCTAAAAGTTCAACGTCCGACATTCAGCACCCGTAGTATGAACGTCGTTGCCAAGGAGAATCTCCGAGGTGTCCGTCTCCATAGTAACAGTGAGTCGCGGATGGAATCCCCTGACGGACGCAGTGATTGGTTGAGCAGCTCAACAGAAGCCCACCTGGGCCAATCGGTGCCCGTCAGGTCACAAGTTCTCTGCCCCAAGGAAGATGGCCACTGTGTCAGTAGTGAAGGGAGAGAGAGTGTAGACCTGAGGTGTGGTATGTGTAGATGGGGGGAGGGGTGGGGGGGTTCTGGGAGGAGTTAAGGCTGAAAATACAGAGTGGTGATTGGTTGGTTGTAGTTGGGGAGGGGGGGGCCGACACTAGCGGGGGGGGTACTAACGTCAAGGTAAATATCAGATCCCCAAAAAATGAAGAAAAAGGTTGAGTAGGAGGTGGGTGGGGGTAAACATGTGAGTATGGAGGAGGTGGGTCGGGGTCAAGGGCTTGGGGGCGGGGCGGGGCGGGGGTGCGCACTTTAAGTCCCATGCGGGGCGCAACAAGTAGCAGTGCTTTGTCTGGTATTGAGGTAAGAGCACAGTTTCAAAAGGGGGGGTTCCAGGACCAAAGTGAGTCCGCCTGCTCAGGACCACTCCTCCTCCTCTGATTGGCTGGGCCGTGCGGGCGCTCAGGAGCACTCCTCTCTGATTGGCTCAGGAGCACTCCTCCCCGATGCGCTGGCAGGAGCGGCCCACCTTGCGCTCCAGCTTCACCATCTTCAGGACGGCCTCCTCGCGCCCGCGGCCCAGGTGGTCGAACAGACAGTCGTGCTGCTCGGGGAGCCTGTGGAGCATGCAGAACACGTAGCCTGGGAGAGGAGAGGGGGCGAGAGAGAGGGAGAGCCAGGAAGAGAGGAGTGGAGAGAGAGGGAGAGAGAGAACAAGGGAGAGAGAGGGAGAGAGGAGTGGAGAGAGGGAGAGAGGAGTGGAGAGAGAGTGTAAGAGAACAAGGAGAGAGAGGAGAGACAGGAAGAGAGAGTGGAGAAGAGAGGGAGAGAGACAAGGGAGAGAGGGACGAGAGGAGGGAGGGAGAGAGGAGTGGAGAGAGAGGGAGAGAGAACAAGGGAGAGAGGGAGAGAGGAGTGGAGAGAGGGAGAGAGGAGTGGAGAGACAAGGGAGGAGAGGGGACAGATAGAGTTGTGGGGGGACAAAAGAGGACAAAGGAGACAGAGAGTTTGAGAGCGAGAGAGAAGATGGAGAGAGAGAGAGAGACTTCAGTCTTACGTCACTTTCAATCAGCACATAAAGTAAGGACAGGTGAGAGAGAGTAAACATGTACAGCCTCTGCACCAGCAGCTACTAGCTATGCTGCTTTCAGGGGAAAAGCATTGTCTCTGTAAGCATGTCAGCACATAAACATCCTTCTAACATGAGTCATCCTGCCTAGTCCTCGTCACTCCTACTGTCAATATCGTGTCTAAACAGAGTCCCTCGTTAAGGAGAGGGCCTCGTTAAGGAGCCACGTCTTAATGTACCTGTTAATAGGCTGAGTGTTCGTGAGAGCTGAGCGTGACAGGCTTCGATTAACGCTACAGTGATTAAGGAGAGGGATGAGGCGGGCCCTTGGGTAGGGTGTGAGTGGGGGTGGGAGGTGGGCAGATCCTGGACACAAGCTTACAGATAAACACACTCAAGTCCAAGCCGCAAATGGAAAAAGCTGCATCGCCATGTACTTAACCAGTAACAGTGGCCTTTAAAAATGTGAATTTCCATTGTGAATGAATCTACCCATTAAACATAATTACATACCCAATGAGTTCTGAGGCTAACAGTTCTGTGGTTCAGTTTAAAGTACCTTCTGAGTGTGTGTGAGTATGTGTGTGCTGTAGTATGAGGGAGAGGACCTGTGCAGGAGTGGTGGTGGGGGAG
>CAEFZP010000411.1:27500-35000 GCA_903064625.1 Mallotus villosus | reverse complement strand
CCTCCATCTTACTGTGACTTCCAGGCAATCAAGGTGTCTGCTCTCAGGGGAGATCAACATGGTAGGGGCAGACGTTAATTTCACATCCCCTGGTAAATGTCATCCGCAATTAAGGCTTATGAGAGTTGGCGGGAGCGACAATCAAGATTCATCTGTGTTCACCTGAGTTCACCTTCCAGGTTAAAAAGGAAGAAAGGCATGATGGAGACATCTGTGAGTGTTGTACTAGGTGGCTGAGCGGTTAGGGAATCGGGCTAGTAATCGGAGGATTGCCGGTTCGATTCTCGGCTCTGCAAAATGGCGTTGTGTCCTTGGGCAAGGCACTTCACCCTACTTGCCTCGGGGGAATGTCCCTGTACTTACTGTAAGTCGCTCTGGATAAGAGCGTCTGCCAAATGACTGAATGTAGAAAAGGTATAGGCTGAAATCTACACGTCAAAAACAGCTGCTTTCGATAACGTTGTTGCTTTTGTAAACAACAGGTCTAATAATGAACATGTCACGCCCCCCACTGTGATCCTTACACTGTGACGAGATAAGCTTAATCAATCGACTTATCAACAGAGAGATGAGTCATCATCGATTCATAATTAACAGCCCTGGTGTTTAGCATCTACCTGGGGAGCCCTCATAGGCTCTCTGAGAGGAGGCTGTGTTTAACTGGGTTGAAGCTTAGGGCGTCTACACAAACAACCATATGGGCTCTTAAGGGGACGGGGTTTAACCTGCAGGGGATGGAACCTGGAGAGCTCAAGTAACAACAAACGAGCTAAGATGCATCGGTGGTCTACTGGGTAGTAATACCGCTGCCAGTCAAGGATTTTCCAGAAACACTGATTTTTCATTGGTCCAACACTAAACAACAAGGCCTCAGGGTGAAATGCTGAGAATAAACGTTACCCTGGATGTCTTCAGCGCAGTCTAGGCAAAGTAATGACTTGTTTTAAACAGTTGGGAAAGCAAAGTTGTTGACTGGAAATAATATTGACTTACGGTTAGCCATTTATTACGGATGAGGCACGCTAGATTGTGTGTGTGTAGGGAAAAACATGTGTGAGACTTGACTGTGTCTTAGGTAAGGCACACCAGCATTCTTTTAAGGTTAGAGGTCGGAGTCATCAGTCATGCATACAAGGAAAAACATAGAAACTGTCATGGCAAATGGTTGCAATGTTCCATGTTGGTATGTACTTCGAACCATCTGCTTTTGAAACTGAATCGGTCTCAACTGTCACAATCATGACTCATGTACAGCTGAATGACTACATAGGTATTAAAGGAGTACAGAGATAATAAACATTTGGTATTAAGGTGTTCCCAAGCTTGACATTTTTTTGAACACGGTTCAATGTTTTCCTTCAATGACATCGTTTTTTGGTAGGCCTTATTATCTTCGTTGCCATGTTGACCCGTGTCGATGCAACGTTCATCTCTGTTTATGAGACATTAGCTAACTAGCTGATAACTATTCCTTACCCATAAACGAAACGAATGAATTATGATTTATCCTCGAAGTTTTGCCATTTAGCAACTTAAATGTTAACAGCTAAAACGAGTCACTATTCATATTATCAATGCCCTGTAAATTATCTATAATTCGCTCGTCACAATAAATTATCAGACAGCCATCTAACCAAGATAATTAACTTATCACAATCACTGATGGGACATATTCTATTGATATCTGGTAACTAAATGAATACTATCTATTGTATCTAGTCTAGCTGTTTATCATGCAATGAGTGTCAGCTGTCATGCTTGTACGGGGGTTGGAATGATAACTAGCTAGCCTGCTTAAACTAGCAATAGCACAGTCAGGATTTAATCCACAAAGCCATCTACCAAGTCAATGGCTACAGTAACAGCTGGAACAAGTCTATATAATTGAATTGTCGAAGTTAGTGATTAGGTAACTTAGTTCATTGGCGAGTACAGCTGCCAATAGTTTTGTTAGCTAGAAAATGAAAGCACAGCTATATTAGTAGAGCTAGCGCTAAGTAGCTAGCTAGATGTTGCTAACGTTAACATGAGCTAACAGCATTCCCCACCCCCATCCTGGCCGTTTGTACAATGGCTTTCCTCGCAACGAAAACAGCTCGAAGCTATGTCCTCTTATAGCGTCCATATTAAGCCAGCTGGTTGGTGACCGGGCCAAGTGTTTATCAATCAAAATGCATTTTACGTTTTCTAGCAAGCCATGATTCGCCTTACCCCCAAAATCCACAAGGACAGCGCGGCGGTATACAGGGAGGCTTGGAGCTCTCACTGCCCGTGTCACCCATCGTTGTATCCTGTTTGTACAGGCTAATCCGCGTAGTGAAACCCGGGGATGGCCTACTATTTATGTACAGGTTCCTTGGCTGGATACGAACTATTAACACACTCCACGGTATATTTTCTGTCTCAAAGTGTTGACGGAGTAAGAATGCTTTGCCGACACGGAAGGCCGCGTCCACCGTTGCTGTTTTAAACGATCAAATTTGCCTAAAATACTGCCGCGTACAGTCCAACGGACCGCACCGGGAAACGAGGCCGATCAGCTGGAGTAAGGAAGAAACCATCGGGTACGTAGGGGTGTGTGCTAAATGTAAGGATACAATCATTAACATTTGATTTGATGGCTTCATCGCCTTTATTCTAGTCGAAATGTAGGAATGATTTGTATGTTTGCATTATTACTAACTGTATGCCACTTGTTAATTACGTTTAGCTTTAGTTGTCTGAGCTGCCAACTGAATCTGTCAAACCTCTGCTTAAGAATATGGTATCATCCATTCAATATTGCCCAACTTCCTATGTTTACTGGAACAGATGACTGGTGTAGGGATGCATATGACAAGGCAGTTCTTAATAATGGAGATTTTGCAAGGTAATAATGGTTCATCTTAAATTATTCAGGTTTGTCATTATTGAGCATTATAAAAAGGTTTAGAATCAGTGTACGGTTTGTGTGTGTCTCTCCCCCCCTTTCTCTCTCTCTCTCTCTGTCTCCTCCTCCTCCTCTTCCTCACTCTCCCAGGTACAGGGAGCTGTATGTAGGCTACACTGACTTCCTCATAATCGAAAGTGTGCAGTGTGTCAGACGTGGTTTTTCCATACAAGGTAAGATAGATTTAGTGACTGATCAATATTATACTAAGATGGAGTTCATGTAATTGCTGGGATTTCAACCGTGATTTTCTTTTCCACTGTGGTAGCAACCCTGGAGAGAAGGCAGGGAAAGCAGCTGATCCTGCAGGGGAAGGCTGGAGTGAGTAGGATGCTGATAGACAGTTGTTGGTAGTTCAGAGCAGAGAGAGGGGGGGGTGTTGTGGAGGGTTTAACTATCTTTCAACGTGCCGTTGCTGCCCTGGTCCAGCCTTAGGCCTAATGGCCTCTGGAGACTACACAACACAACTTCAAAGCAGGAACCCCCTCCCACCCAAACACCACCACACACACACACACACACACACACACTCACACACCACACACACACACACACACACACACACTCTAAAACTTAATGAATTAATTAGATACCGGATAAAAAACGCAGGGATACAACTCCGATGCAGTGCTCATACAGACATGATGAAGAGTGCATGTATGACATGTCATGTATAGCTTACAGGCTACAGCGCACAAACATTCGTCGTCAAAAGTTGGCTCCTTTTCACGAGCTAAATCAGTCTTGACTCTGTTTTTCACTTTCTGAACAAAGTTAATTTTCATTAATAAATAACGATATTTAAAGGGGCACAATGTCATGTCCTGTTTTGACATCAACAATAAGACACCAAATATCTGTTTGACCACAGTTAGTTGAGTCAGCAGTTTGTCTCAGTATAAATTAACTAACATACACTACAGGAGTCCAGCACTAGTCTGAAGTCCTTCCTAAGATTCACCTCTTATTGCTCAATATGATCATCATAACCAATTGTAATGAATGTTTCTTGCACTCAAAGTGCTACAACACAGTACAAATTACAGTCGTAAAACATAATATACAATTATAATATCAATAGATACTAAAGGATAAGAGGGCTTTGGAACGTACCAAAGTGTTTTGGGAAAGGGGGGGGTCTGGAGAGATGACAAAAGGAATCAAGGCAGGACTTTGGAACGTACCAAAGTGTTTTGTGAAAGGGGGGTTCTGGAGAGATGACAAAAGCAATCAAGACAGGACTTTGGAGATCCATCCTTCGTATCTGCAGTTACAAAGCCATTACTCAGGTCACACAAATCATATAAGCTTGGTACAAGCTGATTAGGCTCGGTAACATTGGCAACACCCCAACTGTCGATAAAGACAGTTGATTCATAGGCACTAATATGAGATCCACACTTTTGCAAAACACAAGCACAATGGATTGGATAGGAAATCCATACGAGCACATGTTTGTCCATAAACGAGATCCTTTCTTATCTGTTAATACCCTCCCAAGACAACCGGGGCAACAGTTATTGACAGTGTGAACGAGCTGTGTTTTAGTGCTTATGGATCTGTTGGAGCCACAGTATAATAGAGGATTTGAGGAAGGCACCTCTTCAGAATTATTTGTACTTTAGTCTAACCTTGCTGCAACAGCACCTGTCCTTCAAGCACACCGATGCTGAATTTCAAAATTCTGCACAATGACGTGTGAAGATGTGATGCAACACTGAATGAATGTGCTCAAAATTGTTTGCCTCCTGTGCTGCTGATACAGTATTTTGTTGTTGCTGTTTTGATTTACATGGACTACTGTAGCCTGTGCCAGTCAGAGGGCTATAGATTGTTGCAGGCAATGTTTAGAATCCCACACAAAGTGGGTAAATATCTGAGAGGATGTAGAATGCAGTCAGAAAGGGGGAAAACAAACCGTTTGATTTCAATTCATGAGGAGGCAAAGTTCCCTCTATTCTCTCTCTTTTTTCCTCCCTCAATGTCTTTTCTCATGCTTTCCAGCATCTCTCATCTCTCAATACTTGTATTTCCTCGATCGCTCACCGACTGACGCTACATCGAGACTCAGATCCTCTCCTCTCGCTCTCCTCTCAGCACGCTCGCGCATCTCACTCAGCCTCTCCTCAGCTGCCTCTCGCTCTCTCGCGCATCGTCTCTCTGCTCTCTCTCTCTCCTCTCCTCTCCTCTCCTCTCTCTCTCCTCCCGTACTCTCTACTCTCTCTCTCTCTCTCTCTCCGTCTCCCGTACTCTCCCCTCTCCTCTCTCTCTCTCTCTGATTTGTCCTCCCTCCCTATCCCCTGCTGTGTCAGTTATGGGGAGAGAAGCCTATCCTTGCATCAGCAGGCAAGCTGGCAGGGCGGGTCTCTTCCATCGCTCAATCTGCTGATCAAAGTATCGCTAAACAGCCAAGCCAGGAGAGCACAGAGAGAGAGCTCCACAGTTAGGGGTGGACTTGTTTTTTTGTCTTCTTTTTTTTCTTTCAACCCATGAGAGGAGTTCTAAACAGAGTAACAGAGGTAGATGTCCCTTACCGGTCTCACCAGGGCCTGAGTTGGGCCGATGGCATCGCCACCAATCCCCAAACACGGGTCCTAATTACAGTTTCGTAAAGAGCCCCGAACTTAGCAAAGAGGCGGGAAGAGAAGGCACATCAAAGAGAATAAAGAGAAGGATCCTCCCGGCAATCAGAGAGAGAGAGAGAGAGAGAGAGAGGGGGAGGGAGGGGGGAGAGAGAGGAGAGAGAGGGGGGAGAGATGGGGAAAGGGGGGGAGAGGGGGGAAAGGGGGAAAGCAGAGAGAGGGGGTGAGGAGATAGAGGGAGAGATGGGGGGAGGAGAGAGAGATAGGGGAAGTAGGGGGAACGGAGAGAGAGGGAGGGAGAGAGAGAGGGAAGGGATATGAAAGGAGGAAGGGAGGTAAGGGGGAGCGTGAGTGGGAGAAATAAATAATGAAAGGAAGTAGAGAGAGGAAGTGTAGAGGAGACTTGGGTTAACAGAATTATAAAGCAGCCAGTTACTTCTGAAGGGATGGGACAGCTTCTTATCCAAGAGCACCCTCCTGTGGAAGACCCTGCTGTCTGCTCCTGTCCGCTGTGCTCCTGTTGTCTAAGCGGCGTCACAGCAAGGAGTGATCGCCCCGGTAACAAGAGAAGGAAAACATATTAGTAGAGTGGAAGGTGTGAAGGTGTGTCACATGTTGAGGAGGTTTGGGAGCGTTTTCTGTTGGTGAAGAAACGCTTTAGTCTGTTTCTCACATTATCACTCACTCCTGCATACACTCCCCACACACACACACACACACACACACCCACACACCACAACAGACACACACACCACACACACCACACACACACACACACACACACAAAGACAGGTTTCTTGATTACACAGTTGGAGACAGACAGTAATTGAGGCTCAGTGAGGGTGGCTGTTTGTGTGTTCTCTGTCTTTAATGAAAGTGGCATTATGGTGTCACTCAGCCCACAGCGGCTGATTGACAAGGCTGGTTATTATTTCCGCTCGGAGAAAGGAACTTTAAAGTGATCCTCATCTCTTGGCTTGTCGGCTTTTCATCTCATAAATCAAAGCTGAGAAGCAGCAGCTCTCGCCGAGATGGATTCAAAATAAAAAATAAACTCTGAAAAAAAATGTTAAGCTTTAATTTCAAGAAGATTTGGAAACTGATTGTGTGTTAAGGCGTTTGACTCTCAAATAATTCCCTGTGTCTCCAAAACCTGCTAAACACACGACGGGTACATAGGAATAAGGGGGGGTCAGATAGCTGAGTGGTTAGGGAATCAGGCTACCAATCCGAAGGTTGCCGGTGCCAAATGACGTTTTGTCCTTGGGCAAGGCCCTTCAACCTACTTGCCTCGTGGGAATGTCCCTGTACTTACTGTAAGTCGCTCTGGATAAGAGCGTCTGTTAAATGACTGAATGTAAGTAGGAATATCTGCTGAAGTATATTACATCAAAGGTTTAGTTACATTTTAACTGTTGTTATAATAGCTACTTTAGTATTTGTGTCACAGCAGTTAGTTTAGTTCCAGATGCACCACTAGATGTTTTATTCCATTATTATGAATTATTGGCTTGTTAGAGCTGAAACTTATTGATAGTACTCACCATCTGGGTTATAATAATACTAATCCAAGCAGCTGTAGGAGACGTCTTAATGTTGTTATGTAAAGTAAACATTGCCAAGTGAGATAGAGCTTGTGGCACGGCATCGAGTCGGGTGGTGATATAGATCGAACACAAACATCCAGGGTATTTATTCATCTCATTCATTTATTCATCTCAGCCTTCATTCATTCATTATTTCAACATTACATCCAGCGCCTTAAATCAATGAGACAACGTTGTTTCTTATAAAATATAGAGATTTATTTATATTATTTAGAGCAGCATATGAAGTACTTTGGGGGAAAGTACAAGTGAGAGGGTCTGATCCAGGTCAGGTCTGATCCAGGTCACCAGAGGGTCTGATCCAGGTCACCAGAGGGTCTGATCCAGGTCACCAGAGGGTCTGATCCAGGTCACCAGAGGGTCTGATCCAGGTCACCAGAGG
>CAEFZP010000411.1:0-22500 GCA_903064625.1 Mallotus villosus | reverse complement strand
GAAAAGATGGCGAGCAACAGCGTACGAGAGGGCTAGGCGCCCGGACACCGAGTGGGTTCCGGATCGCGTCCACAGAGCGGCGGAGACTTCGGGAACGGAGGTACCGCTAGTGGACCCTGACGACCCTGTTGGGGTGCCGAGACTCTGTCACGAGGTCGGGAGACGGGGACCACAGAGCCGTTGGCAGGCATGTAAGGGCGTGGGAGAGGGAAGAGGGGCAACCTTGGAGGCGACACACTCGATGGGATCTCCTTCAGCACCTCCTCTTCGCCCCCCTGCCTTTTCTGTCCGTATCTACGGGGGACGCATCCCATGAATAGGGGGCAATCTGAAGGGCCCCAAGAACGCACCGGCACGTCCTCTCCGCCGTATTGTTCACGACGCCCACGGCTCCGAGATTCTAGGGCCCAGATCTCTTCACGGAAGGTCGCCGTAGCAGGAGTATAACCGAGGGGACGACAAGGAGGAGTAGGGAAAGAGGTGGAGAGGGACGAGGAATGAGTACTCTTTCGTCTTCGCGTGTACTGATTCTTGGAAATCTGTATGAGCCGCCGCCGTCGAGGTCAGCCGCCTGGACTGAGTTATTACCCTGCTATTTCCTCCGAAGGGATGGTCCCAATCCCACCCCCCCACTTCTTTTCCTCCACCTCACTTCTATCCCCTCACCCCCTTTCATATTTTACCCCCCCCTCCTTTAATCCTCTCGGCATTACCCTTAGACCCTCACATTACTCCCCCAGTTCCCCTTCCCCCTTTTATTCCGCTTGCCCTCCTTCTCTTACCATACCCCTCCCACCCTCCCTACCCCCCGCTCCACCCGACCCCACCCTC
The DNA here is from genome assembly GCA_903064625.1 of Mallotus villosus. NCBI lineage: Eukaryota > Metazoa > Chordata > Actinopteri > Osmeriformes > Salangidae > Mallotus > Mallotus villosus. The sequence continues at coordinate 21,669 of CAEFZP010000411.1, read as the reverse complement.
GCCCCAGTCCCACTTTCGTCTATTCACTATACTCCCCATCGTTCCGCATATCCTCCCCCCACCTCCCTACCCCCCACTTACTCCCTTTCCCCCCTTCCCTCTTCCTGTGCTCATCTTCCTTTTTCCCCATCTTCGCCATTATTCCCTACCCTCCGATTCTTCCTTTTCCTTATACCCTCACTTGCACCCTCCCCAGCCAACCATACACCTTCCCTTCCCCTCCCCCCCACCTGTTCCCCTCCCTTCCACCCCGCCCATTACTCTTCTCACTTCTTTCCCTCTCAACTTTCCCCTCCCAGTGTTCCCCCCCCCCATCACTTTCCCAAATTTTTCCCTCCTCACCTTTCACTCCCCCGCACCGCCCATCCCCTTCCTTTCACCGCCTCTCCCTCCTTCCCCCGCCTCCCACCTTACACCCCTACTTCTTTCCCATCTCTCCCATCTCACTTTCACTCTCCCTCCTCCTTTTCCTGTCACGTCTCTCCCACTACTCTACCCCCCCAACCTCCCCATTCCACTCTTGTCCCCTCATCATTCGCCCCTAACCACTGCCTCCACCCCCTTTTCCCCCCCACCCATCCCCCCCCCTTCTCCCCCCCCATCCTCTTCTTCCCACCCCTATCCCAATGTCCCTCGTCCCCTCCCATCCCCAATTTCATCCACCCCCACATCTCTCTTCGGTTTCCTCCCTTCCCCCTACAACTCTGCCCCCCCTCAGTCTTCCTTCCTCCCCGCACCTCCCTTGAAACCACCCCCCCCCCCCACTCGAAACCTCCTCCTACGTTCCTTCCGTACCCTTCTCTCCACTTTACCCCTCCAACCTTCTCCTATCCACGCCTCTCTCCGTCACCTTTCCTCCCCCCCAATACCCCCCGCCCACCCATTATCCCCACTTCCCCTCTCCTTCCCCCCACCTTCCACACCCCAGCTCCATCCCCCTATCTAGAGAGGGGAGGGAGAGGGAGGAGGGAAGAGGCGGAGAGGAGAGGGCCGAGAGGGGACGGGTAGGGAGAGGGAGAGGGAGATGGGAGAGGGATATGGAAGAGGCGAGAGGAGATGGGAGAGGGAGAGGAGGGGAGAGGGAGAAGGGAGAGGGAGAGGGAAGGGAGGAGAGGGAAGAGACGAGCGGGAGAGGGAGAGAGGGGAGGGAGAGGATGACAGCCTCAATTAAGCGAGTCAATTAAACAAACAGCTACAAAATGACACGAGGCCTACCCTCTTTATGAGCGAATAGACAAAATCACAGTCCATTTAATAACTTTCTTATTATTTATCGTAAAAAACACATTTAAAATCTCTCTAAAAGATCCTAGGTTTCTCCCGGAGGGTGCGCTACATTGAGAGGAGATGAAGCCATCGACGCCAGCACTCTGGAGCCTGCTTGTCCATAGGAGCAAGCAGGCCTGAGAAGACCCTGGAGGGACAGTACAGATAGCCACGTCATACACCAGGCACACGTTCTGGGTGTGGAGAGCCGTGCGGAGGAACTCGCAGGTGGAGTCCTCTAGTGGCTGGAGGCCGTAGCGGTGAGCCAGACCCAGGAAGTCCAGTAGGACGTCCTGTCTGGCTGAGGTGAGGCTTGCTCGGCCTGTGTACAGGTACTGGAGGAGCATGGAGAAGGCTTCTGCCTGGGTGTCCTGCAGGGGGACTTCCGCTTGGGGACGGGACTCTTTCATCCCGTTATATAGCATGGCTCTGAGGAGGGAGGGAAAGAGAGCGCCGCGGTTTATAAAAATTGGGGGGTCGGATGGCTTAGCGGTTAGGGAATCTGGCTGTTAAAATTAAGGTTGCCGGTTCGATTCCTGGGTGGAGAAATGACGTTGTGTCCTTGGGCAAGGCACTTTACCCTACTTTCCTCGGAGGGTAATGTCCCATGTACTCACTGTAAGTCCCTCTGGATAAGAGCGTCTGCTAAATGACTGAATATAAATAAAAGCCCAAGATTGAAAACCTAGCTAGGCCTGAAACAGCTCATCCACTGAGTATAGGCTAAACCATGGACACGTTCCTTGTCTCGGTGGCGTTGACGGCAAAACTTACCTAAAGTACTGGCACCGAGCGGCCAGGATAACTCGGTGGGCAGGGAATCGTTTACCCTCCACCAGGAAGGTGACATCGCTGTACTCCTCGCTAGACACCAGAGTGCCCAGGTGTTCAGACAGCAGGTGCAGATGATCTATCTCCGACACAGACGTCGGGGGGTCGTAGACTGTGGCTGTTACTCATGGTGCTCACATCTGGAGAGACGTTAACACAGACATTAAAGTATTTAACTTTTGGGCACTAATTAGAAACCGAAATCGCATTGTAAATCGAACGGCTTGAAGAATTGGAGCTATAGGAATCTATATTTTGACTAGACTGCTAGCTCGCTAGCTGTTAGCCTAATAGTTCACGTGAGCACTACGTTAGGTCGACAGCCTTGCTAGCTTGTAAAGCTACATGCAGTCAATTTCCTTACTTGAGCCAACGTCGCTTTTCTTATGATCCAACCAAGTATTACTGGGGCACTATTATAATAATCTCAGCGGGGCTAGTTATGGAGGCTAACTAGCTAACCATCAACCGGATGTTGTTTATACTGAAGGAATTTAAATTACGTCATCTTTCATTTCTACCCAACAGAGGGCGAGGGAGTGCATGTTACGATTTACATTAACGGGGCTTTCGTTCTCAAAAACAAGGAACGTGTCATTGAAATGGTGTCTTAGATATAGTAACGCCGTATTGTCATAATTGCTTTACCAGACTAATAACCATTGCATGAACACCTAACGTAATGCCTTATTATACCATCCGGGGGCGCTATAGGCTAACGTGTCAAGTCGCTGGCATCAAATTCCACTTTCTAGGCTGGCTCCTTCATTGTCTGTTTCCCACCACCTCTTGAGTTGTATTGTTACTTATTTTACTGTTATTGACTGTTTGTATTTTGTTTTTACTATGTATTTTATGATGGTGTGCTTTTGTACAGCACCTCGGTCAGCCTTGCTGTGTTAGTGTTCTTTATAAATAAAATGTACTTAGGCTACTTACTATAAGTTTCTCTCTCTCTCTCTTGCTTTCTCTCTCTCTCTCTCTCTCTCTCTCTCTCTCTCTCTCTCTTTCTCTCTCTCTCTCTCTCTCTCTCTCTCTCTCTCTCTCTCTCTGTCACACACACACACACACACACACATGTTTGAACGTGCATGTTTCTGTGTGAGCTTTTAGAGCCCTCTGTTGCCTTGGTCTGGGCTCAATTTCTGACGGCTCCTGTTTCTTTGATCCTGCCAGAGACGGGCTCGAGGCATGGGGCCCAACTAGGTCTCGCTGACTGCCAAACACTCCATATACCCTGGAACAAACACAACTACATCATGATGGGAGGCAGACCACAGTCTAACGCCGGCTAAATGTTTCCAAATGTTGTTCTTTGTGATTCTCCGTGTGTTTTCCTGTTAGGTTTAGGAGGGAGAAAAAAATGTGTGTTTGTGACGGAAGTTGTTTGAGTTGATTATACCTGTTTTCTCAAAGGTAAGAACATTACATTGTTTCACAGAGTCCCATTTGATGCTGTAAAACACGAACGTTCATCTCTGTGTGCGGTGTTTCCCAGACATAGCGTAAGTGCTCACCAGGTGGGCTTCGTTATGCTGTCATAAGGATGACATAGCAGACGCCAGTACCAGTCATAACAACTGATGTCAATTCATTACTAAACGCTATGGCAAAAAAAATCATAACGCTCTGGGGAGCTGTTAACAAATACACACACACAACACACACACACACACACACACACACACACACACACACACACACACACACACACACACACACACATACACACTATTAATAAGGCCTGGAGACTGTTCTTCTGTGAAAGGTAATTACTTTTCTTCAGCATGGGAGTCGGTGATGGACTATAGCTGACTGTTCTGTATGAGCTTTTTACCGCCTTTTTCTTTAATGACCTCGAGCTCTTTATGACCATTTTAACACTTCACTGTGGAATGTTTTATATTCAGCCTTCTTAAACTTTCCAACGTCTCCATGCCGAAAAGTCCAGAACAAATGTAGATTTAAATATCGTTTTTAGTTGCGAAGGACCATTTGTAAAGCTCTTATTTATTTTAGATGAATTAATTATTGCAAATATTTTGTTTATTTTGACTGTCTCAGTCTTGACAATCAGTGTGAAACAAGGTAGAATATGATTCATGCTACATGTGATAACTTCACTAAAGATATGCAGCTGTTCAACCGATGAAAGCAGTAAGGAAGTGATTTGAAAGTTTGTTCTAAAGATTAAAATAAAAGTTATTTGATTTTCTTCCCCAAACCTACATGGCTCAGGTTCAAACTAGTGTTTTAAGTATCAACCGTTGTCATAGAGACGAGACAGCTATGAAGGAATAATTACTCTGAACAGATCTGTAGAGCACAACATATTTTACTATTTTTTATTAACTGACACCGAGCAGACAGCTCTGTCATTACCTGGTGCACGAGGAGTCATTTATGCTGTTAATCATACAATCATGTGAACATGAATCTCCAGTTATCTCTCCTCTGAAGAATATTTTATATGTATATAAATATTATATGTTGGTCTTGTTGCTCATTTAGTCAGACTACTCCTATTGTTTTGTCTTTGGGTGGCTGGGATATTAAATCAAATAAAGTTATGGAAATAAATTATATTGCATTACGTAGCAGAAGACACAAGGGAGGAAGGATTTTCATATTGCAGCAATAAGCTTGAATTGGATAAATGCATCTGTTTCGCGGCTGGTAGGCCTACCAATGTTGTGAAAGGGTATACGATAGTAAACAACAATCTGTGCGGTATGGATCTCATATCTCATTGAAAGTATAACACGGAGTGGAACTGCTTGTATCGTATGCGTTTATGAGAGATCGATTTTTAGTCCTCTAATAATTGACGCTCCCTTCTACACTGTATATCTGGTCATAGTCAATGGCAATTTCAAAACAATTATATACACGTTGGCACTTACAGTATTTTTAACCGGTCCAATGACTTTAATCAATGGACGTTTACAAGGAGACACGCCCATATTAGATATCAACTCAGGCGTAAATAAATATATGAATAAATCGGCAATATATACAGAGATACATTTAATAGTAGGCTTACTATAGATTACGCGAGTGTTTAAACTATTATCGGCTTCACAGTAGCAACATTGGGACAATTTTATTGATTTCAAACCCCGCCTCTTAATACTAGGATGTATGCAGGGGAGCGACACGTGACACAGTATGGCGGAATCTGTCAGAAAATGATTTTTTCGTCCTGTAGACTTCTCAATGAAAAATACATTGATTCTGCGACATTGTCGGGACACAATCTGGCTTTATGATAATTTTGGTAAGTATATATTCTGGCCATCCAACATCTTTGCTTGTTTAGATGCGCTTATAATACAGAGGTATCTTGGGCATTAATGCGTTGATCACGGGCGCGGGGACAATCCTATCAAAACAATGTCTACTGAAGTTTCCAGTTGAGCTGGTAGCGTTACGGGAGCTTGAATCCTACAAATTACATGATATATTTACCGTTTCTTTTGTGCTATGAATGTGTAATACATCTAGTGATACAGCTACATCTAGCCAGAACCGTCGAGAAGTGTGTGGGAGATTAATACTTATCTGGCTTGATATGCTCAAGCTGGCTGATACGCCTCGATTTGTTCTCGAGCTATTTTTAGAACAGGGAAGGGTTTAGCCCATTATCCCCAATAAAGTGAATTCAGCTTACATTTTTGTGTCATATATTGCGACCATTTCGATAATTCGACTATTTTAAAGGAACTATGGCGTAGAAAGTGATGTGTATGTGAATGGGCGGTGGTATGGTTGTCTATGCGTCAACATTTTTGTGAATGGAGGGGCATACGGCTGTTGCCGCGCTGTTCCAGGCTACCCTTTCAATTTTACATTGGCGCCGTTATTAATGCAAGCGTAGATACGGAAGCAGTAGGAAAACATGCATTTCAACGTGTGCTGTCTAAATGTGTACATTTGAGGTCATACAATGTTTGAACGTTGGTAATGATTATATATGTTGAGACGAGAAAGGTAGATATTTTGGTCTGTAATTTTAGAGTGTTTCTCGATCTCGGCCGCGGGGCTTGTCTCCTCCAATCTGTCACCCATGAACACAGTTTTGGGGACAATGGGTTTCCACACGCACACACACACCCCATCAAGGCCCCAAGACCCCCAGTTCAGGGTGGATAGTGTAGCGCTGTACCCCAGGGGTGTGCCCCGTAGGACACACACACAGCTTCATCACAAAGCGCCAGTGCGATTGTGTGCTGTGACCGACTTTTGGTGATTTGTCCCGAAGCTTTAGTGTCTGCTTCACTGTCCTGAGGAGACGCCCTCACACACACACACACACACACAACACACACACACAACACGCTCGCATGCACACACACTCCCCCCTGTCCTCAGGCCAGTATCCACCTCCCCCCTCTCCTCCTCCTCTCCTCCACCCCTCCCCTCCTCCACCCCTCTCCTGCTCCCCTCCTCCACCACCCTCCCCTCCTCCACCCCTCCCCTCCTCCCCCTCCCCTGCTCCCCTCCTCCACCCCTCCCCTCCTCCACCCCTCCCCTCCTCCCCAGTAACAGCAGTCAGTAGACTTATAGTTCCTGGTTTGATGGTTTTGTCTTTTACACTCTAGTTGAAACACACACCTGACGATGAGCCTAGCCTCACGTTTACGTTTTCAAGACTTCTCTTTCTCACTCCTTGTTTCTTCTCTCTCTCTCTCTCTCTCTCTCTCTCTCTCTCTCTCTTGCTCTCCCTCTCTTTTCCAGACTGGTGAAAGTGGAAGAGGACATCTCTGATTGGATTAACCGAAGTGAAACCTCATGGGGATTGGTTTATAGTGGATGAGCTAACCAATAGGAGGGCCTGTTGGAAGGCCGGTTTCCAATGACAACCAGAGAGAGAGTGTGGATTTACAACCTTGGCCAGACCCAGTAGGCCCATCTACTCATCCACGCACACAGCCCCCTGTGCCTGGCTCTGTACCAGCACAGAACCCCGTCCCTGAATCAAGACAACACGCTCGCACACGCACAGAACAACTTCCTTATTCTGACGTAATCATCCAACTCTGTGGATCCTCCTGGCCGTCGCCTCGGCAACGATGACCTCACAAAGTCACTCAGGTAAACCCCTCCCCATCCCTGTCAGCTTGACGCTCCGCGTGCTTGAGACCGCGACCACACGGGTCGAGTACGGCCGACCTCACTGTGTCCGTGTCGATGAGGGACCGTGCGGTTGTTAGCGTGCGAGCGCCGCTGCGTCTCCTGGTGTCGTAACCGGAGGCCGTTTCCACGGCGACGCGTGTGACGGCGGGAACTGGCCTTTGTCCCGATCTTGCTACCAGAGACGGGGGTCATGTGACCGTCGTGTTGACTCGATGCGCCGGGGCGATGTGTGTGTACTATAAATACCGTCGCCGCGGTTACCGCTGACCCTCCCGAAGCGGCGAGGTAACCCTTCCGTATCCGTGCCTCGTCATCGCGAGTGTCACTGGCTCGAGGATGACCAATGAGAACACGTTGTGTGTGTTTGTGTGCGTGTGTGTGTGTGTGTGTGTGTGAAACATGCAGGGCTCCATCTTCTCTGTTTGCTGACTGTTTCGCTCCAAGTCCTAAAACGTGCGTTTGCAGCGGTGAACGTTTCAGTAGTGTTGATCCCAAAGTGGCAGGCCGACGCTAGCAGGTAGAGAGATATGGTCCTGAGTTTCTCATGATCTGACCAGGACCACCACCCATGCCCCCCCCCCACCCCCATAAACCCCCGCCCCCCCCCAGGCTGGTTGCCGTGGTGTCAGGTACTATGAGCTGTATGCTACACTACTGTGAAAAGGCCAAGCTCATTATGTAGTTAGATCAATCCAGGATTATGGGCCGAGCTCAACACCTTTCAATAGAGACCGTTCTAATACCTGCAGCATCTATACACACATCTATACACACATCTATACACACATCTATACACACATCTATACACACATCTATACACACATCTATACACACATATATACACACATCTATACACACATCTATACACACATCTATACACACATCTATACACACATCTATGCACACATCTATACACACAGCTATACACGCATCTATACACACATCTATACACACATCTATATACACAGCTATACACGCATCTATACACACATCTATACACACATCTATACATGCATCTATACACGCATCTATACACACATATATACACACATCTATACACACATCTATACACACATCTATACACACATCTATACACACATCTATACACACATCTATACACACATCTATACACACATCTATACACACATCTATACACAGCCTGACTCTAGGAAATGTAAGGGTTTAATTTGTGTAATTTCTTATTGATTTATTTAGTGAGGGATTTCCTTGTTTTATATAGTCAATATAACTAACTTTCAAAGTAAACTAACTTTGTTCTAAACTTGTACATCTTTGCTCTTGTTTCCTGGTAGCATATTTATGTTTATTGGATAGCAGGCTAAATTAAACATTACAAGGTAGTTTCTGAGAAGAGTGAAACACAGGAGACCAGTATAGATTTCCTGGAAAAGAAAGCAGGGGCATTTCTTACATTTTTATGAGTTTATCAGCGAACAGATACGACTGAACATGTGACGATCCATAGGGGAGATGTAGCATGTTAGCGGTTGATGATTCTACATTGATGATTGAGCGTTGATCTAGCACTGATACTTCAGCCTTGAGAATTGCGTGGTGCAATATGCTGAATCGTCATGTTCACTGGATTTCAGTAAAGGATATTCCTGAAAACTGTCTCAACTTCCATGTCATTCAGAAACACACACACACCACACCACACACAGACACACCACACACACACACACACACACACACACACACACACACACACACACACCACACACACACACACACACACACACACACACACACACACACACACCACACACACACACACCACACCACACACACACACACACCACACACACACAACACACACACACACACACACACACACACACACACACACACACACACACCACACACACACACACACCACACTCACACACACACACACCACAACACACACACACACACACACACACACACACACACACACCACACCACACCACAACACACCACACACACACACACACACACACACACACACACACACACACACACACCACACCACACACAACACACCACACCACACACACACACACCACACACACACACACCACACACTCACACACCACACACATACACACCACACACCACAACACACACACCACATTTTGGGCCTCTTATCCAAGTGTCCACATGCAGCACGGCCTGTCAAGTACAGGGCACTGATAAGCGTGTGTAGTGTGTGACCACAGAGGCCACCGCTAACCTCCTAGGCTAACCCTAACCTCCTGGGCTGACGACCCTGACGAGGACGTGGTGGGACTGACGAAACTCCCTGAGAACCAAAGAGCTGGAAGTCCTACCAGAAAAAGTGCATCCCAATATGGTTCATACATATAAAAACGTTTTTAAAACTGCGCAATAGTGCTCTAACATGAACTAGACCTGACTCATTGCTAACACAAACTCCCAGTCTCACACACACACTCCCAGCCACACACACACTCCACCGCGTAGAGATGTAGTGAGCGATTTGTGAATGGTGGGATTAGACACAGTTTTCCAAGAAGAAGAAATGGTGAGGGTTTAGGTTGGTTGAGGGGCGTATGTGAAGCCCTCTGTGACATGTTTGCGTGTAAAAAGGGCTATACAAATACATTTTGATTTGATTTGATTTGAGGGCCTTATTTGTGAAGTATGATCATTCTAGGCAGAGTGTAAATGTCTAACACTCGCTCTACTCACCTGATCTACCCAAGTTACTGTTGGGTTCTGTTGTGATGTGGGTGTGTGTGTGGGTGTGTGTGGGTGTGTGTGTGGGTGTGTGTGTGGGTGTGTTAGCTAGCACTTTTATGTGCCAACCCCTGAACTCAACATGCAATTTGTTTTTCCTCGAATACCTTGACATTCGAAATCTAGGTTGTCAGTAAAACATTTCAGCTTTATACAGCCCAGTCAACAGGTTATGACACGGTGATACTATAACGTATATTTACGACTTACGATAATTACCCTGTAGATAAGATAAGACTAGTCAAGGCTGAGAAACGTTGTATGCTGTGCCGTCATTTTTCTGTTCATTTTAAACATGGATTTCTTTTTGATGGATTTGTGAACTGAAATCAAGCGTGTGAGAGTGAGTAGAGCCTGACACCACACATTATCGTCTGATGCTGACATAAGCAGGGTGACACAAGGGATAGCTTGGCGCAGAGAGCACACACACACATACACACACACACACACACACACACACTCACACACACACACTCACACACACACACACACACACACGTGCGTAGACACCCGATGCAGTCCCAGAAATGCAGATAGGAGCTGCAGGGTGACACGGGGATAGGGACACATAAATACAAACACTCCCAGGCAGTCACACACACACTCTGCCACACACACACTCTGACACACAAACACTCCCAGGCAGTCACACACACACACTGCCACACACACACTCTCTGACACACACACACACTCCCAGGCAGTCACACACACTCTGCCACTCACACACTCTCTGACACACACACACTCTCTGACACACACACACTCCCAGCCTCACACAGAACTTTGTGGACTCCGACAGTGTTGAATGAAGCATGCAGCTAGCTGACCAGCCAATGGGAACGCTCGGTTGAGAGGAAGTGTCTGGTCTCTGTGAGGGCCTGTGTCGGCCGGGCTCGGACGCCCCCGAGTCTGGCCCCGCGGCCAATGGGTGTGTGCGAGGCCCTGGAGGCCCCGCCCTTCATAGTCTCCCACGGCAACAAGACGCTTCATAGTGATCTGTTGCTCTCTCCAAGAGACCACTATCTCTCTCTCACACACACACACACACACACAGACAGACTGTGGTCTGAGAAGGCCCGTATCAGGTTGCGGTCCTCCCCGGGTCCCCAGGCGTTCCTGACTCGTCCAGCCCGAGCCTCTGTGGGAAGCTGGTCGTCGCTGGTCGTCGAGCCTCAGTCTTTAATTGGCATTAGCAAACGGAGCGCGGAGAGGGAGAGGGAGCCAATGACATGGGAGGGACAATTAGAGGGGAACGGGACATCTCGCTTTGATGGCTCAGACGGGGGAAACGGGATACACGGTGTCCTGCCAGACAACTGTCGCTTGCAATCACATTTACAACACGGCCTCGCTTCTCCGGCGTTCCCCCGTGCAGACGCCTGGGTGTGTTCGGGTTGGAGAGAGGGGGGGGGTGGGGGGGGTGGGGGGAGAGGGAAGGGGGAGAGGGAAGGGAGAGGGGGGGGTGGGGGGAGGGGGGTGGGGGGGTGGGGGAGGGGGAGAGGCGAAGGGGAGAGGGAAGGGGAGAGGGAAGGGGATAGGGGGGGCGGTGGGGGAGAGGGACAGGGGGAGGAGCAGGGGGAGCGGGGGTCGGGGGGGTGGTGGGTCGGTGGGGGAGACGGGAGGGGAGAGGGGGGGAGAGGGACGAGGGAAGGGGAGGGGGAGGAACAGGGGGAGGGGGATTATCATCTGGTTTGACTGTTCAGACTTGAAGGAATCTACTGGTGCGTTGTCTGTTGAACGTACGCAAACGCCAACACTCACACAAGAGGCCACATTATTACTTAGTAATAAAATAAGTTATATCAATATATATTTTAATATGTAACACTTGTAAGGTGTCTTTGGCTTATCAAAGGATTATGGGAGAACAAACACTGGAAATTTGCCCCTGTGAAAAAAAGCTTCCTTTTATACGTCAGCAAGTTAACCCCTCGACCTTCTACAGAGTGACGTGTGTGTGAGGGTCTGGGGGTCAGAGGTCGTGAACGGCCCGGCCTTGCCAGAGTGGGGGTTCCACTTCCTTCATGACAGGACGCCAGAGTTCACACCTGCAACTCCCCCATCCTCCATGGGGTTGCCATGACGTCGGAGGGGGGGAGGGGGAGGGGGGGGGGTTGCTGCGGGACCCGAGGAAGTAAATATGTGTCCCGCAGGAAAGAGCTTCTGAAGGAGAGAGGTGCGTTTGACACGTGGTGCGAATCCTCCCCCACGCCCCCATCCTGTGGAATTGACTCTTTTTTTATTGTATTTTTTGTGGCCGCTGCAGGGAGAGGAAGAGGCTCTGAATGTAATGAGATTGGGCGACCTTCCTGTGTGTGTTTGCTAGAGTTCCAAACGGCCAAGGCTGTGAGTGGTCGGATTAGAAGATGTTGCTGATGATGCACAGTGGAGACAACCTGAAGCGCTGGGTTGGGGTCAGCCTCGCAGAACAGTCTCTAAGAACAGCCTCACAGAACAGCCTCTAAGAACAGCCTCACAGAACAGCCTCTAAGAACAGCCTCACAGAACAGTCTCTAAGAACAGCCTCGCAGAACAGTCTCTAAGAACAGCCTCACAGAACAGCCTCTAAGAACAGCCTCACAGAACAGCCTCTAAGAACAGCCTCACAGAACAGTCTCTAAGAACAGCCTCGCAGAACAGTCTCTAAGAACAGCCTCGCAGAACAGTCTCTAAGAACAGCCTCACAGAACAGCCTCTAAGAACAGCCTCACAGAACAGCCTCTAAGAACAGCCTCTAAGAACAGCCTCACAGAACAGCCTCACAGAAACAGCCTCTAAGAACAGCCTCACAGAACAGCCTCTATGAACAGCCTCACAGAACAGCCTCACAGAACAGCCTCGCAGAACAGCCTCTAAGAACAGTCTCACAGAACAGCCTCATAGAACAGCCTCTAAGAACAGCCTCTAGTAAGAACAGCCTCTAAGAACAGCCTCACAGAACAGCCTCACAGAACAGTCTCACAGAACAGCCTCACAGAACAGCCTCGCAGAACAGCCTCTAAGAACAGTCTCACAGAAACAACCTCAAGAACAGCCTCATAGAACAGCCTCTAAGAACAGCCTCTAGTAAGAACAGCCTCTAAGAACAGCCTCACAGAACAGCTCACAGAACAGCCTCACAGAACAGCCTCACAGAACAGCCTTCAGCTGCGTGGCAGTGGGGTTACGTCCTCAGCGTTCGTCCCTATGCCAGATCATAACAAACATGTTGTGATGAGCGCTAGCCTCGTTAGCTAGGGCTGACTGGGGCTTAGCCAGAGGCTAGCGGGAGCTATTTATAGACCTCCACCTCCTGATGCTGGCCCTGCGAGAACAAGAGCGTGCTGGGGGGGGGAGAGAGACCAGGGCTCCACAGGGGAGATTGACAGAATCGCTGTTGCCTGGAGATTGGAGCTTTGTGTGTGTGTGTGTGTTGGTGTGTGTTCATCCTATTTTTTCTCTCCTTATTTATATCCTCATTTCTGCTTTTTTCTGTACTCTCTGAGAGCCTACGACTCTCTCATGTGTTCTCCCTTCCTCTCTACCTCCCTCCCTCTCTCCCTCCCCCCCTCCTTCCTCCCTCTCTCCCTCCCTTCCTCCCTCTCACTCTCTCACTGTGGTCAAGCTCTTAATGGGCCACACAGTCAAAGTCAGTTTGCTAACAAGCCACAGTGTACACACACTGCGGACTAGAAACTTAACCTGAGCTATCATTACCTAAACACAGGGTAATGTTACACCTGATGCAGGTGGCATCTATACACAAGCCATGCAAAACAGGCCCCCACACACACACACACACACACACACACTTGGCCTTGAGATAGAGGATACACCTTTGTGGCTATGTGTGGCCTTGTTTGCCTTGCAAAGTCGACACGTACATCTGCATGATTTGGATGCAATAGGCTGTGTGGGATATGTAATATGATGTTGGTTTGCATGGATTGTATGTGTAAGCAGGGATGCAGGTAGCCTTGCCGACCAACGTGTGTGTGTCTGTGGGTGGAGGGGGGGGATGGGGGGGGGCCCTTTGTCCAGAATATTTACTCAGTAGGCCTAATTAGAATTCAGAGCTTTTGCTGCAGACTGTCCAGAAGGGATTTAGCAACAGATCCAGAAGATGGTAATAAAACCTAGTGTTTCTCTCCGCTGTGCACCTGGTTCCTGATTTAAAATACCTGTTACTGATTCTTTTGAAAGGCTTCTTGAATGAGCAGATTGCTCAGTTTTTAATGTTCTCATTGTAAAAACGTTTTGTAAACCCAAGTGTGCAAGCAATGTGCTTTCTTTTCGGGAGGAAAGTTTAGACTTTGATTTTACGCAAAGTCGAATCACTAACTTGCTCTGGTTTTTTGAGAATCCCTGACAGAGAGACAGACCAACGCTAGCCTCCTGTTTGGAACAAGCTCAGAATATAAGGAGCTCTTGTGGCCAACGCTCACAGAAACACAGATTAGCAATGCATAGTGCATCGTCTCCTTGTTAGCTACAGAGCGTGTGTGTGTGTGTGTGCGCGTGTGTGTGTGTGCGTGAGCAGGCGTGTGTGTGTGTGTGTGTGTGTGCGCGTGCGCGAACCAGTTCCAGAAATAGCCGGACACAGCAAGACTCCAGCCTGCTTCCTTCTCCTTGGGTCTCCAGAGAGATTTCAAGCTGCGTTTTCATCTCGGTTTTTAAAATAGATTTAGTGTTTGTGCACCTCTATGCCTTCAGGCTGCACAAAGCATTATCGCTGTGTGTGTGTGTGTGTGTGTGTGGTGTGTGTGTGGTGTGTGTGTGTGTGTGTGTGCAACAAACCTTTAACCTAACCTAACGCACAAAAGCCAAAGTGTGTGTGTTTGTGCAGAAAAGCTTTATCATTACACAAACACCCTCCCCCCCCATGTGTGTCTGTGTGTGTGTGTGGTTCTTTACCGACATCTCTCCTTCTGTTTTATGCCTCTCCATCTTCCTCCTCTCTCTCCATCTTCCTCCTCTCCTCTCTCCCTCTTCCATCTCTTCCTCCTCTCTCTCCATCTTCCTCTCTCTCTCTCCATCTTCCCTCTTCTCTCTCCATCTTCTCCTCCTCTCTCCATCTTCCTCTTCTCCTCTCCATCTTCCTCTCTCTCCATCTTCCTCTTCTCTCTCCATCTTCCTCTCTCTCCATCTCCTCCTTCCTCCTCTCTCTCCATCTTCCTCTCTCTCTCCATCTTCCTCCTCCTCTCTCTCCATCTTCCTCCTCCTCTCCATCTTCCTCCTCTCCATCTTCCTCCTCTCTCTCCATCTTCCTCCTCTCCATCTTCCTCCTCTCTCTCCCTCTTCCTCTCTCTCCCATCTTCCTCCTCTCCCATCTTCCTCCTCTCTCTCCATCTTCCTCCTCTCGTCTCTCCCTCTTCCTCCTCTCCATCTCTCTCCTCCTCCTCTCCATCTTCCTCCTCTCTTCTCCCTCTTCCTCCTCTCTCTCTCCATCTTCCTCCTCTCCCTCTTCCCTCCTCTCGTCTCCTCTCCTCTTCCTCCTCTCCATCTCCTCTTCCTCTCTCGTCTCCCTCTTCCTCCTCTCTCTCCCATCTTCTCCTCCTCTCCCTCTTCCTCCTCTCTCCCTCTTCCTCCTCCTCTCTCTCCATCCGTTATCCTTCTGTCGTTTCACTCCTATTTTCCACCCCCGCTCATCCCATCTCCAACCATAATATGTCTTTTCTTGTCCCTCCATCTCCCCCTCCTTTCCTCCATCTCCCCCTCCTTTCCTCCATCCCCCCTCCCCCTCCTCTCCTCTATCCCCCCCCTCCTCTCCTCCATCCCCCCCTCCTCTCCTCCATCCCCCCCCTCCTCTCCTCCATCCCCCCCCTCCTTTCCTCCACCCCCCCCCTCACCCCGGACAGCTATTTATAGCCTTGTCTTCCCAAGGCTCGGCAGCTACAAAATCCTTTTCATGTTGGCACTATAATTACAGACTACACACACACACACACACGCACACACGCACACACACACACACACACACACCACACACACGCACACACGCACACACACAAGCATGCATGCTTGCATACAAAACAGGGACAGCCTATCTACATTTGTTTATTTTTTCCCAGGTGTGTTTTTTTCCCCTTAATCTTCTTTACGTATGCATGTGTGTACTTGCGTGTGTGTGCATGTGTGTACTTGCGTGTCTGTATGTATGTGTGTGTGTGCATGTGCTGTTACACAAAGAGAGTTCTTTCTACATTCTCTACTTCTCTCTCTCCCCTCACCATCCCATCCGCTCTCTCCTCCTCTCCCCCTGCTCTCTCTCCTCCTCTCCCCCGCTCCTCCTGCTCCCTCTATCCCCAGCCTCCCCTTCTACCCTCGCACACTTGCTATGCTGAGCACAGCCAGTATCAGTCGAGCCCAGCATCCACGCTGAACACACACACACACACACACACACACACACACACACACACACTCACACTCACACACACACACTCTCACACACACACATACACACACACACACACACACACACAGAGGGACGAACACGGCTGCCTCAGGCTGTCCCCTCCAGGCCTGTGGCCCCTAAGCATGAGCTCTCTGTGATTGGCCGATTCAAGCTCCCTCCCGCGGCTTGTCCACGACCACAGTCTCCGCCTGGGGAAAGGCAGGCAGGATGAGGCCCGGTCCCTGGCTCTCTAATTCGAGCGGCTGTCTGTCGCTCAGATGAACGTTGCCTGGAGGTTGTCTTCATGTTGCAGACCATATTTGAAGTGGAATGTTCTCTCTCTCCTGCAGATGGGTTCCTCGGTAAAGACCAGCCCCTGGAGGTCCTGAAGAACTCCATGCTCAACCACATCCCAGCAGGTAGGACGCATCTTCACGTGCTAGCGTTCATGCTAGCGTTCAAGCTAGCGTTCCTGTGGTTCGTTTGTCACTGTCAAACACGTCTTAAAGTTGCAACGGTAAGGTTCACCTGTAGCCTGCTTGCTTCAGGACTACGAACTAGCTCCGAGCTCTTTGTTTAGCTTAGCTCTAGCCTACAGCTAGCTCGGAGACCTCCAGCTAGCTCGGAGACCGAGAGCTAGCTCGGAGACCGCCAGCTAGCTCGGAGACCGACAGCTAGCTCGGAGACCTACAGCTAGCTCGGAGACCGACAGCTAGCTCGGAGACCTCCAGCTAGCTCGGAGACCTCCAGCTAGCCCGGAGACGTACCCCCTGTAGTACCCTTGCGTATCTGTAGGGGTGCACGTACCGCTGTTTCTGAAACGCTGCACTAGTCTTGCGCTTCACCTTGTTGCCGGGCAAAAACGCAACTACTCCCGCACGCACGGTCTCCTCTCTTACCACTCAATTAAATATTCAGAATGACATCGTTGGGTATTCCTGGGTCTGTTGTCTTGGAGACGGAGGGCTCTGTTGTGAGTCTCTGGTCCAGGTGTCCCGTCTCTAGGCTTCGTCCACACCCCAGGTCCTCGAACCTGGACAGGTTTTCAAACCTGCATGGGTTCCCTTGTACACACACAGACACACACACCCACACAGACACACACACACACACAGACACACACCCACACAGACACACAAATACACAGACACACACCCACACAGACACACACACACACACACACAGACACACACACACACACACAGACACACACACACACAGACACACACCCACACAGACACACACCCACACAGACACACACACACAGACACTAAGACACTGACATGCATTGGCCTGACTGATAACCACACGATTCCACATTCTGTCGAAGCTCCTGTGAGCTCTCCACTTGGGCCTGGCTGGACCTCACTGTCCTGGACCTCACTGTCCTGGACCTCACTGTCCTGGACCTCACTGTCCTGACCTCACTGTCCTGGACCTCACTGTCCTGGACCTCACTGTCCTGGACCTCACTGGCCTGGACCTCACTGTCCTGGACCTCACTGTGGATCTCACTGTCCTGGACCTCACTGTCCTGGACCTCACTGTCCTGGACCTCACTGTCCTGGACCTCACTGTCCTGGACCTCACTGTCCTGGACCTCACTGGCCTGGACCTCACCGTCCTGGACCTCACTGTCCTGGACCTCACTGTCCTGGACCTCACTGTCCTGGACCTCACTGTCCTGGACCTCACTGTCCTGGACCTCACTGGCCTGGACCTCACCGTCCTGGACCTCACTGTCCTGGACCTCACTGTCCTGGACCTCACCGTCCTGGACCTCACTGTCCTGGACCTCACTGTCCTGGACCTCACTGTCCTGGACCTCACTGTCCTGGACCTCACTGTCCTGGACCTCACCGTCCTGGACCTCACTGTCCTGGACCTCACTGTCCTGGACCTCACTGTCCTGGACCTCACTGTCCTGGACCTCACTGTCCTGGACCTCACTGTGGATCTCACTGTGGACCTCAGCCCTAACCTGCAACAAGCCCTCATTGTTGTGAAAGGATATCGTCAGTTTATCTCCTGTTTCAAACACCTAGTGCTGCGCACACACACACACACACCCCAGACACAAACACACACCCCAGACACACACACACACACCCCAGACACACACACACACACACCCCAGACACACACACACACACACACACACACCCGAGACACACACACACACCCCAGACACACACACCACACACACCCCAGACACACACACACACCAGACACACATACACACCCCAGACACACACACACACACCCCAGACACACACACACACCCCATACACACACACACACACCCCATACACACACACACACACACCCCACACACACACCACACACACACCCCAGACACACACAGAGTCATCTGACACCATGGCATTAAGTGACTCGGTAGTGGTCTGTGCGGTGACACGATCTAGCCGCCTGCTGATGTAAATCTGTGGTCCCCATACGAGGGGCAGGAGGATTCAACGTTCACAAGGACACCTCTGAACCCAGCCTCTCTCAGCCTCTGAACCCAGTCCCTAGATCTCTGGGGATACAGGGTAGAGCCCGAACGATAAAGG
The DNA here is from genome assembly GCA_903064625.1 of Mallotus villosus. Classification (NCBI taxonomy): domain Eukaryota; kingdom Metazoa; phylum Chordata; class Actinopteri; order Osmeriformes; family Salangidae; genus Mallotus; species Mallotus villosus. Next base: position 2,718 of record CAEFZP010000411.1, on the reverse strand, counting down.
ATTTTTAAGGCCGATACTGATACAAATATTTGATGATTTAAAAATCCGATATTCCGATATATCGGCCAATATAAAAAAATAGTTAAAAATTAAGAAACGCTTAACAAAACAAACTGATTTCCCTAACATTAGTTATTTGTAGTTTACATTTAGTCATTTTTAGCAGACGCTCTTATCCAGAGGGTCTGCCCCTCCTCCCCTCCCCCTTCCTTCCCCCTCCAGCAAGGCTGCAGGCTGGGGGTTGCCGTAGCTCCCGGGTCCCCGACACGCCAGGACACGTCTCCTGCTGTCCTCCGTGCTTCTGTGTTCTCCTTCAGCCAGGGATTCGTCTCTGCTCATCTCTCCCTTTTACCTTGTGTCTCTCACACACAACTACTCACGCACAACTACACACACACACCTACTCACGCACAACTACTCACGCACAACTACACACACACCCAACCAGCCTGTGTGTGTGTGTGTCGGTGATGTAAACCCCCTTCCTCCCGAGAGCGACCGCTATATTCAGACACTTGTTCCTCTTTCTCCAGACCCCTGCCAGCCTTTCTCGGAAACCCTGTAGCGATCTCTCTCTACACGCACGCACACACACACACACACCCCTCCCCCCCAGGCCTCTTCACGCATCACTAATGATACGGCCCAGATCGGACAGATATAGCACAGCCTAGCCCGGCTCGGCTCGGTCCCGGTTTGGCATCCATTAGCCCTAACGAGCGTGCAGCCGGGCCAATCAGACAGAAGGAACGGGGGCAGCCGGCCAATCAGACAGAAGGGACGGGGGCTAGCTAGGCTAGCTGGGTGGATGAGCATCGGGGCGCTGGATCATCTGGTATATATAGATGTGTAACAGGAGCCGGGAGTGAGGAGAAGGGAGCCTGTGTGTGTGTGTGTGTGTGTGTGTGGTGTGTGTGTGTGTGTGTGTGTGTGTGTGTGTGTGTGTGTGTGTGCCTGGGGGACAGTAGGACCAGATGTGATTTGTAGCCGGGAGAGAGACGGAGAGAGACGGAGGGGAGCGAGGGAGAGAAGCATACTGACAGACAGACCGCAGCATCGTGAAGATGGAGGGTCTTTAACAAGTGCAGAGAGAAAGAGAGAGAGAGAGAGAGAGAGAGATAAACTGTTGCAAAACCAGGTGGTAGGGGTTGGGGGGAAGGAAAACAAAAGATATTTAGGGAAATAAAGGGTTGTTGTGGTGTTGTGAGAAAGAAGAGAGGGAGAAGAGAGGGAGAAGAAGAAGAAGAGAGGGAGTGTGGTTAGTGTCTGTGGCCAGTCAGACCGTGACCAACCTGGATCAATAAGGAATGATGGATCTATCACTCTGGTCCTGGTCTGGCTTCCACCTCATCCCAGGAGAGAGAAGGAGAGGGAGAGGGAGAGGGATCAGGAGAGGGAGAGGAGAGGGTAGAGGGAGTGTGATGGAAGGGCTAGGTGATGTAAGTGAGACTTTGCTCTATTCGCTTGATGGGTCGCTGTGGGGAGTGTGGGAGTGCCCGTGGGTTGTGTACTGTGTTTGCTGTTTCTGTGATTTGTCTACTTTTCTCTTTCTGCTTTCTCTAGTTCTCTTTCTGCTTTCTCTGCTCTCTCTCTCATGCTCTCTCCATACGTTCGCTCGTTGTCTACTACGTGGGAGCTATTCGCGAGCTCGCCAGAGCCCAAGGGGGAGGGGAATGTCAGCTCTATCTTTTTCACACACTCTCTGTTTTGTTTTTCATCTCTCTGTCTTTAATAATTTATTTACACCTTTTATTCTTTTATAAAGAGAATCCAGAAGCGTAAATGTTTTATTAATAATAATAATAATAATAATACATTTATTTATTTATAATTTATATGGACCAAACCAGGATAAAAACCAGGATACAAAATAATAATATAATATATATATATGACCCTGGCATTAGCCTGTGAAAGCCCACATGAACATCACAAAGACAGGATCTCTTCTGCCTGGTCTAAGACAGGATCTCTTCTGCCTGCTCTAAGACAGGATCTCTTCTGCCTGGTCTAAGACAGGATCTCTTCTGCTGCTGCTCTAAGACAGGATCTCTTCTGCCTGGTCTATGACAGGATCTCTTCTTCCTGGTCTAAGACAGGATCTCTTCTGCCTGGTTTAAGACAGGATCTCTTCTGCCTGGTCTAAGACAGGATCTCTTCTGCCTGGTCTATGACAGGATCTCTTCTTCCTGGTCTATGACAGGATCTCCTTCTGCTGGTCTAAGACAGGATCTCTTCTGCCTGGTCGAAGATAGGATCTCTCTCTGCCTGCTCTAAGACAGGATCTCTTCTGCCTGGTCGAAGACAGGATCTCTTCTGCCTGGTCTAAGACAGGATCTCTCTCTTCCTGGTCTAAGACAGGATCTCTTCTGCCTGGTCTAAGACAGGATCTCTTCTGCCTGCTCTAAGACTGGATCGCTTCTGCCTGGTCTAAGACAGGATCTCTTCTGCCTGCTCTAAGACTGGATCTCTTTGCCTGGTTTAGACAGGATCTCTTCTGCCCTGGTTTAAGACAGATCCTCTCTGCCTGCTCTAGACAGGATTTCTTCTGCCTGCTCTAAGACTGGATCTCTTCTGCCTGGTCTAAGACAGATTTCTTCTGCTGGTTTAAGACAGGATCTCTTCTCTGCCCTGGTCTAGACAGGATCTCTTCTGCCTGCTCTAAGACAGGATCTCTTCTGCTGGTCTAAGACAGGATCTCTTCTGCCTGTCTAGACA
>CAEFZP010000410.1:300000-514855 GCA_903064625.1 Mallotus villosus | reverse complement strand
CTGGCAATGATCAGTGTCCTCCACAACACTCGTTTACCCAAAAAATGGGTTTGTTTAGGTTTTTGAAAGGGAAGTGAAATGTGTGTGTTACATACTTGCTGAGGCCTGTCTTTGGGGTGGGTGACTGGGCTGGCTGAGCAATGTTTGCCTTTTGGAGGACTGGAACGTTATATCAACATGGGCACCCGGCCAAGCAGAGAAACCCACATCAGAAAACCCCCAGCTGCATGGGAAACGCACACGGCCCACGCCGGGATCCCATTTGGCCAGTGGATGGACGAGTCGGACGCGTCGTTCACGAAGCCACGGTGAAGGCGGTGGTGAAGGCGGTGGTGGTGGAGTCGTCTGGGCCTTATTGGAAAATCCGACTACTTTTATTTGTAGAATCAATGCCCCTCGAACTGCGGCCGGGTGAAAAATGAACGCTTCTGGCTCGACCATTCCATGCTGTGTATAAAAAGGCTTCGGTTTTGGCAAAATCGTTTTCGCTTCTCCGCAAGTAAACGGAGACGAATGACTGTCATGACGAAGACGAGTCGATAAAGCTAGCGAGAAGCACACACCACCGATAGTCTGGCTCTAAGCAGAAGCCAAAATCTCATTCCATCTCAAGAATAGATTTTTCCTTTGGCCCATTCAATCTCAGACAATAGCTGCTGCAAAGCCTTGTGGCTGCAGAGCTGTGTGTATTTACAGTAAGTGGACGCGTGTCACGGGAAGGACGGTCGGAGTCTTAGCCACAGACGACCGAGACAGAGGAGAGAGAGGGAGGAGAGAGAAAGAGTGTGAAAATTAGGAAGAGAGGGGGACAAAAATAGAGAGAGAGAGACAAACACAGAGAGAGAAGAGAGAGAGAAGAGAGAGAGAGAGAGAGAGAGAGAGAGAGAGAGAGAGAGAGAGAGGAGAGCAGTCAGAGAGTGGCTGACCTGCCTGCATTGACAGCTCCCATCAGATGGACGGTTGCAGGAAGCAGAACCAGAGAGAAATAGATCCCATCCCCAAGGGCCAATCTGTCCCTTTCACCTTAGATATTAGAGTTGCTCAGGAGCGCAGCACAACTTTCCATTGGCCTGCAAGGACAAGCCTTTCAGTGACGCAGGACAAAACCCAATGGAAATTTGGCAAGTTTGTCCCCCGCATCACTTATGTCAGTGTTGTCTGGAGGACTCTTTGCCCATGACGTAGAAATCACAGCGGTTGTCCGTCTTCCATACAAGTTGACTTTGACAAAGTGAAATATAAGGCTGCAGACATGCTGAGATTGTTATTTAAAGCCTGGGGTACAATCAATAATTTGACTGTGGTGTTCCTTGGCAATACCGTGCTCGACTAAAGTTGGAAAACATTGTGTCACATGGTAAATGGACCAATTTGTTTGGAAATACCGGGGGGGGCAATTTAGCTTTACATTTCAAATGACTTTAGTGGTGCAGTTGTTTCAAACATGTGTTTTCTGCCAGGATACAAAAGCTCATTTGAAGTCCCCTCTGTTTCCTCATCAAACTGATTTACGGACATTTTTGGCTGTTAGTTTCCGACTGTCTGCGTCAACATTCCACTCCAATACAAATTCACACACCACACACAATGTTTTCTAGACTCCCATTACTGTAAACAGCACAGTTTGCCAATAGAACATCTTAATGTTGTAAATGGAGACTGACACATGCATCATTTTCAAGTGCCACACAATAACCAACCCTTTTTTTCGGGCCAACTGATTTTGTTGGGTACTGAATGGATTTGAATGAACAGGCTGGTCTTCGATGCACAGACAGGTTGTAGAGAACTCTATTTTTCCCCGTTTGTGCAGGTGCTGAGAAGGACTAGATAACCAGAGCGCCTTATGAGTCACAGAACAGCGCTGGAGTGATTCAGCTTTTCTCTCCCCATGAAACCTCACTCGTCATCAACAGAGCTCTTAAAAAACATCATAAAACGGGGTCTGTGGAAATAATTAGCATGGAACACAGTGAAATCATGCTTCCAATTACCAATACCAGAGAGTGGCAATTAACCTTCTTGAAGTCACAACGGCACACTATCTTTTCATGATGATTTGGGGTTTAAACTCTACCATGCATCCATTAGAAGGCGGAGGGAAGCGATTGAGTTATAGAGACGTGAAATTCCAATATTAATAGGAGACAAAACACCTGCACACAAAAAATACATTCATGGGTTATCTCACCAAGGACAACTAGTTCTGCAAAGCAATTCCCACCCGTAATGACCTCTACAAATGTATTACCCTGGCTTGTGTTTTATACTTACAGAGCAAGACCTTGACAGAAAATCAAGTGTATGTCTGGTGTGTGTATGTCTTGGTGTGTTGTGTGGTGTGTGAGAGATAGAGAGAGAGAGAGACGGAGAGAGAGAGAGAGATCGAGAGAGAGCAGAGGAGAGGAGAGAGAGAGAGAGAGAGACGAGAGAAAGAGAGAGAGGAAAAGAAAGAAAGAAGAAAGAAAGAAGAAAAAAGAGGGACGAGAGGGAGGGAGGGAGGGAGGAGTGGCAGAAAGAGAGAGAGATGTAAAAAGACGAACAGAGATTGAGACAGTCTTCTACAGCAGCCATCTATGAATGGCGGTTGGTCACACATCCCATTAAACGGCGGAAGGGCAGCGCGAGCCTCAAGGTCTCATCTCAAAGGGGAACACGAGGCATGTTTATCTCCTCGACAGTGGCTGGGCAGAGCCACGGGTACATACAGTCCAACCACCGCTGAACTCTTCGACTGTCGCTTCATAGACAACGGAAAACACAACCTAACCCAAAACGCTGCATCACGAGCATTAATTAACCTGCATCTCAAAGTCTACCACTTGACCCCCAGCCCACGGTTGTGTCGCCACGCAGGCAAGCGCACCCGAAATGAAACCCATACATGGTCGGTGCGAGCGCTCTCTCTTTCCAATCGCGACACCGTTCGAGCAGAACCGCTAGAGCGTGGAGTACTTTGGGCGGTCCAGGCAGGATGGTTGGTCTCGTCTGGAGGTGCATGTGACTCTTCCACAGCCTCTACGTAGCCCCACCTGGCCCTTGTGGACAGGATCCACAGCAAGAAAACAACACAGGCTTTGATCAGTACGAAGAGCATAGACGTACCTGTTTCTAGAGACACACATACAGCATGTACTGTACGCATGCACACACACACACACACACACACTGAACACGTATTGAACACATGGACATGCAAACAGTTGAAGTTTAATATGAAGGATTCTTTGGTTATCGAGATTGGAACATTCTGGGTGGTGCATTGTGGGCAGGCTGCATGATTGGCTGTATGATTGACGGGTATTCTAAGTGGGTGACATTCTCCCAGCCCAGTTGCCAGCCAAGGAAAGGCCAATCAATGGAATCCACCAGCTTTTAGTCTTTCCTTTGTTACGGTTCCTTCTCACGCTGTTCGTCTCTAATTGTTGCAATTTCAATGCCGATAAACAAGCCCGGAAAATGTACAGCGTGACCTACATTTTTCTTTGAAGGAAAGGAATTCATCATTTTAATCTTTTCAAGCAACCGAACCCAGAAAATATAGCTGTTTTCTTCACTGACTTAATCCCAGACCAGACGTGTGAACAGCAATTCACTCAAACAAACACCCCCGGCCGGCATCGAAGCGGACGCCATTTACAGTCACAGAAGAAGACAGGGCCACGACCTCATCGGAGTTGTGACCCGAGGTCCAGCGTTTCCATTTCCCCGGCGACCACATGGTGTCTGAAGCGTGCTTTCCTCTGTCTCCTTCTGTCCCTGATAGAAATGGGCCTGTCTGGGCGAGAGGGAGGTCGCATTTCAGCTGGGACCAGGATGGAGGTAGTGCCTGGCCATGTGTGGCAGTAAGTGCATGTGGGGGTGGGGTTGTGAGGAGTGGGTTTATGTGTGCATGAGTAAGTGTGTGGTGGGGATGGCAAGCAGTGTGTGTGTGTGTGTGTGTGTATGAGCATGCTGACCTGGGTTTTCAGAGTGGAGACACACTGACAGGGGTGATGAGAAGTTCACTGCTAAATAGCTACTTCTGTATGTGACAGCCTGTTGTTCCGTACATTATCCAACCCCAGCTTTAAAAACGGAACAGCTGTAGTTCTTCACTGCTGGGATTCTCTATCCCCGACCATACAACCATCGAGCTCAACATGAACAGTGACATTTACTTACGCATAAAATGTATGTATTTGAAAAGTATTCGCCACACCGAACATTGCATGTGGACCAAAAAGGCCCCCCCCCCGAAGCGGACAAACTTTGATCTGGGTGATGCATGACAGAACAACCTGTCGACCCGTCGCCGTGGCCACCAATCATCCGTCAGGTGTGGCGGCCTCTCACCTTCGGAGGGTGTGATGAGTGAGAGTGATCACGACCGGCGGCTCGTAACCATCGTTCTCCATGACAAAGAAAGGAATGTCACCTTGGTGGGGGGTTGGGGGGGGGGTGACGGACAATTTGTTACATGTACACCTCAAGAGCAAAAAGGGGGTTGGATGGTTGGGCGGGGCCGGGGATAGCGTGATGGGGGGGAGTTTGATGGCGTAGGGTTGAATCCCAACCTACTACCCCCCCTCTTTCCGTTCTCTCTCCGCTGTAATCGTTTGGGGAGGGAGTCTGCTGGAGTCAGATAAGCACCCGTGCGCCTGGCCACCCTCTTACCAGCGAGCATCGACTCATTCCTATTGGTCATGGCAGCGTGCTCGCCCGACGCCACAGAGGCGATGGAATTTTTTAATGCAAATGAAACCAGCTGTTGGACGCACGCATACATACACATACGCACGCACGCACGCTCTGGCTCGAATGCCACAAACAAACAATTAAACAGACTGATTTTCCCGTTCGCGTCGGACATGCACGCACACACATACACGCTCTCTTCCAAATCGTGTTCTCTGTTTCTCTCTCTCTCTCTCTCTCTCTCTCTCTCTCTCTCCCTCATTCACTCAGTTCGTTCCGGGTGTGTGTGGACCATCCAGAGTGCTGCATGCTCTCTCATATACATTTAGCCGTTTCAGATTAGTATGCAGACACAGAAGGAGCTATTTGAACAAGTTCCAGGTTCCAGTCGGATACATACAGGCCTGAGAACCAAACAGGAAATAGACTGATCCAGACTGGTCCAGACAGGAACCAGACTGGTCCAAACAGGAAATAGACTGATACAGACAGGAACCAGGATAGTCCAAACAGGAAATAGACTGATCCAGACTGGTCCAGACAGGAACCAGACTGGTCCAAACAGGAAATAGACTGATCCAGACTGGTCCAGACAGGAAGCAAGGTGGACTTGTCCACCCAAACCAGGATGAGGTGAACAGTTCACATGTGGAACACTCTGGTCTATTTATCTGGGCTTGGTTCCACTGGGAGACAACGGGTCAGTGGATGTGTATCGAAAGAAACATGTCTCTGATATGCCTCAGCTGAAATGAATGTGCAGACACACACACACATATACACACACACATACACACCCTCATGGTATGAGAGGGATATGAGCCAAATGGTACAGAGATGGTGCATTGTGGGTAGGCAGAATGATTGGCTGTGTGATTGATAGATTATCCTAAATGGGTTACATTCTCCCAGCCCAGTTCTATACGGTCCTTTAATACTGTAGGGAGGTATGTAATATGTATGTGAAAGGTTGGTTATACTGTGAGGAGAAATTATTACCAAGGACCTATTTAAAAAAAATGTTTTAGTTTGGTCAGCTGTTTGGCAGGTAGCCTAGATGAAATGCAGGATGTGCACTTGGTGTTCAAGTGAAAGCCTGCATCATCAGGGTACAGTCAGAATGTTTGTCTAGGTATTAGATCTGGATGTGTTTTGTTATTTACTCAATTTCCCTTTTTACATTTCCTAAGCAGCTGGGAATGTCTGCGATGAACTTTGGACAAGGTTCGGTGAGTCATCCTCTCTTTTGATTGGCTGACAGCCCACATGGGGTGGCGTGTTGGAACCAGTGGTATTATATGGTATTTATATGTTCATTGTTCACAGTGCATGGTTTTCAGACGTGTCGAATCAAGAAACCACGGCCGTGTTCAAAAGAGCTGCACGCCCCAGTAGAGTACAGCTTACCCTGGCCTTCCTATGAAGCTCATACCTGTCAGGCTGAACAGTATATCAACCTTTAACTGCAGCAGTTCACTCGTGGAACACACGTGTGACATGCCCATTCATTTGGATGATGGGCTTGGTTCCTCTGTGAGGGAACAGGTCGGTTCGACAGGTCCCCGGGTGTTTCACACACCTCCGTTTCCGTGACGACACGGAGGAGGATTTACGAAGGACGTCTCGATCCGCTTTGTTTGTTTGTTTAGGCGCCTCATCGGTGCATGTGTGCCATATGAGAATTAGAGGCCATGAATCTTTCCCTCGAGTCTTTTACAACCGCCGGAGCAACATGCTTTATTTGCGTTTGGATAACATTTCCTCCCGTGCCAGTTGTGTCCTCCTCCCCTCTATGTAAACCTGGACTCCTATGGAGCTGAACGCGAGCTGCCATAAATCAGCTTCGGGCTTGATTTATTACCCAGGATTCATGGGTTCTAGTTAATCTAATTTGGTCTCGTTTATCATCACACACGGGGGCTGTTGGAAGGATAACCTGGCAGGATAACACTGACCTGGGCTGTGCACATTTGGGGAAGTGGGGGTGGGGGGGTGGCGGGTTTTAGTACTGTAGCTAGCATGGTCTAAGTAGCAATGGACACAAGCAATTTACACAATAGTGTAAATCTAATGTCCCTCTTCTTACGACACAGCAGCACAGGTGTGGAAGCGTGCGCCCGAGGAGCAAGACGAAACGGACCCCGAGTGATGTAGGTCTCCACAGTGAATGGTGGATACCATTAGTCAGTGCGTTTACATGATGGTAGTAATTCGAATCTTGCTTAATTCGAATAATGCTACTCTCTGGCCGAACAGGATTATCCGAATGTACATGTGAAGTGAATAAACCGAATTATTGGCCGAAAGCATGTAATATCCCAGTCCGATACGTGGCGCTGTTTTCATTACAACTAGTGGTGATACAGCCATTTCCGCTTGACCTCTTCACCACTACCAACAACAACAACCATAGATATATATATATATATGAAGGCGTTTACATATATTTATGACAACAACATCAACATTTCGAGAAAGATGGCAAGGTGACGCTACGTCCCTCTACGTTTCGTGCATGATGACAGTAGGAGTAGCCTACTGCGAATGCAAACAGCGATATTGGCTAGATTGATAAAGTAGAGAAGACGCCGCCGAAAGAACATGGATAATTTAATTCAGACCACCAATATGTGGTTGCACTTTGCCACAGTACCACAAAGGTCTCGGCGAACAGTCTTGATGAAGAGCAAACACAAAGTCTTCTGGGTTGTACATCGCGTTGTTTGTTTGTTTCTACTGGGCCAGCTCCTGGCAGCGACAACCTTTTTCGACTTCCGTGTCACGACCTGGGAGGGTGGCTCAAGCATGCGCAAAGACACTGAATCCAGTTCATAGTCCGATTAAGCGTTTACATGCATGCGTTATTCGAATTATCAATCGAATCGGACAGAGTTATCCCGGGGTGTCGATCGGATCGGATCGGATCGCAATGATTCGAATTAAGGTGTTTACAAGAAACGGATAATTCTATTTCTATCCGATTAAGCCAGTAATTCGAATGCATGTAACCGCAGTGAGTAGTGAGAACAGGCTCCCGCCTCATCCATCATTCATCAAAGGGCAGTTCATGTCACTGTGGACATCCAGCAGATAAAGGATTAAATCCACATTTGCATTCACACATGGGAGAGAAACGTGAAATGAATGAGGGGGTGGGGGCTCGGTCATGTGACTGGGGTGACTGCCTCAATGCCGGTGTTCATCAGCGAGGGGTCCCGGGGGGGGCCTTGGTGAGTAAGCACAGGGAGAAAAACAACCATGTTAACCCTTTTTTTTGTTATCTAGATAAGTGCTCCCCCTCCCCATTTGCCCCCATTTAAAAGTGTCTGTTTGATTTATGGAGCCCATCCTCACAGCAGGGCTCTTTGGATAACCGTCACCTCGTCCTCTCTCCCCTTCCACCTCGTCCTCTCTCCCCTTCCACCTCGTCCTCTCTCCCCCTTCCACCTCGTCCTCTCTCCCCTTCCACCTCGTCCTCTCTCCCCTTCCACCTCGCCCTCTCTCCCCTTCCACCTCGCCCTCCCGTCTCTCCTGAGGTTTTTTTTCTTCTTTCTCCATCCCCATACCCCACTCTCTCCTTCCTCCTCTCTCTCTCTTCCTCTTCCTCTTCCTCTTCCTCTCAACCCAAGATAACAACCATGGTCATTTCCTCGTTGTTGCTGAATACGACACTTCACAGCACCCCCACCACGTGATTGGTTTTGATAAATGGCCATATGCAACAAACAATAAATAACTCCCACCCCTCTCCCCCTCAATTGTACGTTTTGAAATTCATATGTGACCAAAATATTATAATGGTTTTGTTCCTGGGTGAAAATCTCCCAAGGTTCCAAAAGTAATATTTGGACTGAAGATTCAGGTAGGTTCTTTTTTGAGTCAAGGAAGCATAATTATGGTTGTGGTGTATCTAAACAGACTGTCATGGCAATTTTTCACATTCATATAGAGAGGCCAAGGAAAAGCCAATGGGTATTATAACATGTACATTGTACAGTACATATCAATAACTTGACTCATATGAATGATTATGGTAGGTCAGGAATGACCAAACCCACATTGACTCAGCACATTCCCCAGCCCTCACGGTCACATGTGCACTACGCTCAGTGTTGTGTTACCCCCAATCGATTCCCACCGATCTGTGGCCCAACAGGGCCTCCTTAAGAAGCCTATTAAATATTTACTCTTGCACAGCGACCTGACGTGACATTGAGCGAAGCTTTCATTGACTCGACTCCGCTCAATGCTTACCTATAAATGCCTCAGAGTGAGCCGCCGTCATCCTAGTTCCTGCTGAACACTACCTAGATCGACTTACCGAATCTTCGAGCCGTCCACAAATGGCCTTTCGTCGGCCTCGGTTCTGACTGGAGCGGGTCCGGTTCTTGTGAGTCTGCGGAGGCCCGAGACGTGACCTTGAAGTCCTTCAGTCGACGGGAATATTAGACCTGCGTAACGAGAGACATGGAGCACACAGGGTCTCTAGAGTATCCCACCTGAAGGCTCTGTGAGTCTCCTTCCCTAGCCAGACGGCTGTTCAACAACCTTGTTCAAACGGGAGCTCCACTGTGTGGATCGGGCCTGGTTTCGCCGCTCGGACGCTGGCCCTTTCAAACTCCTCCACGGGCATTCAGACGCGTCGCTCCTGCTCCTCGTTTAGCCATTGATCCTTTCTTCCATTCGTCCATCCAACGCTCCATTCATCCGTCCGTCTGGAGTGAGGTGCATGATAAGGATGATGACAGTCTCTTTCATGCAAGGATCTGAGAGTTAGGGAGAGGGAGAGAGAGAGAAAGAGAGGGGGAGAGGGAGGGGGGGACGAAGGGAGGGGGAGAGAGAAAGAGAGAGAGGGAGAGAGAGAGAGAGCGAGCGAGAGAGAGAGAGAGGAGAGAGGGATGAAGATGCTCTGTCCTACAGAGAACCTGAATCACTCCTGACTGCAGATCAATATGTTCAGTTGTCATGACTGGGTTCCACTGTATTAAATGGTGACTTGTAGGTGTACGTCTGCGTAAACAACTCTGTTGCAGTGGATTGACACGGATGTTGTATGTGTGTTGTTCGGCTTTGCTCCAGCAGCAGATTGGAACCCATTGTGTCGTAAAGCCACTCCAGCACAGGTCCTGCCAAGACAGCAATCATACTTCTCTCTCTCTCTCCCTCCCTCTCTCTCTCCTCCCTCTCTCTCTCTCTCCCTCCTCTCTCTCTCTCTCTCTCTCTCCCCCCCCTCCTCTTTCTCTCTCTCTCTCTCTCCCTCTCTCTCTCTCTATCTCCCTCTCTCTCTCCTTCCTCTCTCTATCTCTCTCTCTCTCTCCTCCTTCTCTGAACTCTCATCTAGCGCTCTGACGTTAGCCCCGGATTGTTTAGCAGTCCACAGAGTCCGGCGTTAAGCTGTGTTGCTGGATTCCGGGGCTCTCCAGCAACACCAGCAACACCAGCAACACCAGCAACACCAGCAACACCAGCAACACCAGCAACACCAGCAACACCAGCAACACCAGCAACACTCCCCACCTGCCTCCCTGGCCCCAGAGGACCCCAACTCGCAGCCTGAACCCACACCACCCACAGCCATTAGTATCCAGGCTAGGCCAAGGAAGTCTTTTCTATAGGGAGCCTGCTCCAGCCCCTCTCACTCTCTCTCTGTCTCTCTCTCTCTCTCTCTCTCCCCCCCCTCTCTCGCTCTTGCTCTCTCTCTCTCGCTCTCTCTCTTGGTGCAGTCTTTGCTTTTCCATCCAGATCACTAGGCAGCTCGTTACTGTGTGGACGCTTGGATGAAACATGTTTTCTGCTTGTCCCCTCTCCTTTACAGTCTCTCTCTCTCTCTCTCTCTCTCTCTCTCTCTCTCTCTCTCTCTCTCTTCCTCTTCTCTCTATTTTCTCAGCTGGTTTTTAACAAGGGCCGCACAGAGGGAGCATTCTCTGAACACAGGCTTGAAAGTTCACCCCCCCTGCCTTCCCCTACAGCTCTCTCTCTCTCCCTCTGCTCAAGTCCTCCAGCAAAGGATATCTGGGTAATTCCAGGTGCCTGGTGTTGGGTCGTCCGAGCATTTTCACAGTCCTTCGAGGGCGTCTTTTCTCTCTCAGGTCGTCCTGTGAGATATAGAGATACAGAAAGAGAAATGACAGCAATGGCCAGTGTATGGATCGAATTCCAGCGTGATGAAGAAACGAGCATTTCCAAGGCTTTAAAAGGAAGTGTATGTTCCCGCGGGGGGGTGCTGAATGTTTACCGTCTCTCCCGGGGTGCAGAGAACACGTTGCGTGCCACGCGGGAACAACGCCAACGACAGGGCCGATTAGCTTCTTCCTGGAATGCAGGTGGAGAGAAATTGAACGAATTTGCGCGTGGGGGACGGCGACGCTCGCACACGGAGTCAGTGTCCGGAATGTCATCAGGACCTTGAGATTACAACGGGAAAATCAATTACGGCGTCCGTGATGCAGAGAGGCAGGGAGGCGACGCGCCTCGCGGCTCTCAATTGGCTGGCGGCGGGGGAAGAGAGAGGCCTAACTGTTTGACTTCTCAACTGATTGGCCCCCCAACAACCACTCACCCCACCCACGCCGGCAGAGGTCACCGCCACTCCAACAAACATTCAGAAACACCGAACAACAAGGAGCTTGATTACAGCCCTGATCACCCTCAGCCACCTTCCCTCTCTGTGTCACTCTCTATATATTTCTCTCTCGACCTTTATCTCTCTCTCTCTTTCTTTTTCTTTTCTCTTCTCTCTCTCTCTCTCTCTCTCTCTCTCTCTCATTTTCTGCCCTGTCCGTTGTAAACTGTTTGTAGCCAATGACACTCACACACATTGACATCGAAGGAGAGAAAGAGAGGGGAAATGGGACGAAAAGAGAGAAACAGGGGAAGAGTGAGGGAAAGAGAGAGACAAATAGCATCGTTCAACAGCACAGTGCCTCCGTAGGTCACGGCACACAGAGGGACATGCTACACAGATCCCCTCAGGGACAGACAGACTCCGTGACCAGAGAGAGAGAGAGAGAGAGAGAGAGAAAGAGAGAGAGTTAATGAGACAGAGGCAAGAGAGGGACGCAAAAAAAGGGGGGAACGGGCTGAGAGACTGGTGCCTGAAGCGTCACACCAGCCCTTGAAGGGGAGGAAGAGAGGGAGAGAGGGAGAGAGGGAGAGAGGGAGAGAGGGAGAGAGGGAGAGAGGGAGAGAGGGAGAGAGGGAGAGAGGGAGAGAGGGTGGGAGACAGGGAGCCAGACAGAGAGGCCCTCTGCTGCAAGGTTGACATCTGCTGGCCACTGTGACTCAGCACAGTCAAGGCCACCTCACCTCTCCAACCTGCTGTCTGGGATTGATGTGTGTGAGGGCATCTGCTCGGACATGGGTGGTGTGCTTGTGTGTGTGGGCGGGCGGTTTGTTTGTGGTGTGTAATGTGTGCATCATGTGTGCATCATTTGTACATGTCTGTGTGTGTGCATGTCGGCATATGCTTGTGTGTGTGTGCGAGTGCTTGTGTTCATAGAGATGTGTGTGTGTGTGTATATGTGTGTGTGTGTGTGTGTGTGTGTGTGTGTGTGTGTGTGTGTGTGTGTGTGTGTGTGAGTCAGTGACAGAGGGAACATCTTGCCACTACTGGAACATGGCCCGAGGCATCACACCACACACAAGCATCTCAACACAATCCTCTGAGGCTTGCCGTGATTCCTTTCTCCCACCCCCAACCCCCAACCCCCACCACCAGCCCCTCTGCTCTCCATCTCCCTGCTCTATTTATAGAACCTGCCGGAAACCCCCACCACCCCCCCCCCTCCCAGAACTCCTCAAGAGGCAGGAAAAGTGTGCGTCTTCATCCTCTTCGGGGTACCACAGAGGAACAGGATGAGGAACATTCCGTGCCCTCCCATTTCCGAGAGACGCTTTGTTTTCTTCCGTAAAAAAAGACGTTATGTCTTCACTCTCAGCGTTCCATCCAAAAAGCGCTTGGGGGGATTTCACGGATGCTTGGTCGCTACGGCCGCTCTCGGAGATTCAGCTGTCACCGAGAACATCCACAGCTCTCGAGCTGCCGTTGGGGAGACTAACTGCAATTAGTCACCCACCCTGATGAGCCTCTGTGGACCCCTTCAGTTCTCCAGCTCTCCTCCAGTAACACCAAAACATTGGAATACTCATTGGGAGTAGAGACCTGTGGGTCACTAGTAGTGTGTGCATATGTGTGTGTGTGTGTGTGTGTGTGTGTATGAATGTGTGTGTGTGTGTGAATATGTGTGTGTGTGTGTGATTGTGTGTGTGTGTGTGTGAATATGTGTGTGTGTATGTTTGTAGAGGGGATTAAGCAGCATGCAGTCAGCCAGCAATGGCTACCCTGGGGTCATACTGGCACTGTTTGGCATAGTAATACACACACTCACACACACACACACACTCCTCTCTTCTCTCTTTTGTGCTGGGGAACTTTCCTTTTCATCTCTTGGCTATGGCGCCATGGAAATATGTGTGTGGGTATTTATAGTGTCGCGATTTTAACAGGATCAGTCCACTGAATGGCGAAGCCACAGCTCCCAGTAATGACGTTCCACATCAGGTCCCAGTCTCCACCAGCAGCCCCAGAACGGCGCCAACTGTGCTCCGCGTCCTCCTCGCGATTCGGTAACCCAGTCACGTGATCTGCAACTGGTCTCATTTGCATAATCACACTATAAAGTATCAAAACTGGGTTTTATCTCTCTTGACAGCAGTGACGCGCGGTGTGAGTCTCGGCGACGTTTTCATTGGCTGGAGTGGAATGATGCAGGGGGTGGTGGGAGCGGTGTTGTGCTCATTCACATCTGTGAGGCTGCTTCTCCGGTCCCTTTCATTATGCAGGCGGTGGGCATGTGTTTCGTTATGCATGGGTTCTGTTGATTGTATTTGCGATCGCATTAACCCTGAGAGAGAGAGAGAGAGCCAGGAGGGTTTGAGCGCCCTGTGAATAAACACTTGCAGTCGCCATCGTATCATTGTTCACGAACAAGGAATGTGTTTATTAGTCGAGATGTATGAAAAAATACCCCAAAAAATACCCAGTATTCGAAAGCAAGGCGGGCAGACATGGCGTGTGTATTTGTGTGAAAGAAAGATAAAGAATATGGAATCATTTGTGTTTGTGCCTCAAACTGGAGTATTAAAAAGTGAGGGGCTATCTGCTTTCTCACAGTGCTTCTTTGGCAGTGTTTTCATTTGCTCCCAGATGTCGCTCGAGGCATATTCCTTAACCATTTTCCATGTCTGACAGAACAGGTCAAGATGAATGCTCGCCCGACCTAAGCCTTCAACAGTACAACAACACAAGTTTTCCAAACAAATGCTATTTTAGGTGTCCACCAGCAATCTGGCCACCAAAGCGCGTTCCTTGTCTTTGACTCACTTACATACATAAATCAAGTCAACTTGACAAACGTTTCTGACGTCAATGAGAAATAGCATTGACCCGGGTGCAGTACCCTGAGGCACACCAGTGACTTTTGGACACTAGGTTGAGGTTCCTGGAGGCTCCATGTTTCTGCACAGTGGGCTCTTGCTCAGTGCACCAGAGTAAAGGGAGTGGAGTCAGTACCCTCTTTCTCTTGAAGTACATTAAGCTAGATTTGAGGAAAACTTCACCATTGACCGGAAATAATCTTCTCAGATGAAGATGTATCTCAACCCTCTCCGCTCTGCATAGATACACTTTGTGTCCTTAATTCCACAAGTTTGTCGGGTCTCACAAGAAACCTTTTGGGAAAAGTTGGAGTGCATTCAAGTTCATTTGGGCATAAACAAAATATTTTACAAAATAGTTTCTACCGGTCTCTAGTGCCACTGATGTCTTGAAATAATTCCCCCTCTCCATTGAATAGGAATAATACAACCCTCTTCCTTTCTCTCCAGGCTTTGCTGTTACTGGGTAACCAGGGCATGCCAAACACAAAGATTCTCTGTTTCTGAAATGCCTCCCTGGTGATGTGGAATATGGCAGCCTTGCATGCTTCTATCACAATTTGTTTGTGAGAGAATCCTGCCCTCGGGGGGGGTGCTTCTTCGCTCCGCTGTCACCGTGAGACCCATTAGAGGAGCAGCTGTTGGACTCTAAACCTGATAGCGCTCGCGGTTATTCATTTCGGGCTTATTTCATTTGGACAGAGCTCAGACTGAGGCGAAGACACCCGTCGCCCTCCCTAGACCTTCCCCTCCCCGCCCCCTCTCGCTGCCCACCCACCCATACGCCCAGTCCTGGTTCGGCTTACTGTTCAGAGCAGTAAAAGTGAGGATTAACAGGAACACGCTGGCCAACTCAGAGCGGTGTAGGTGATGTGCACCTAGTTTGGCATATGACAACAGGGAGAGTCAGCTGGCAGTCATGTGGACGAGCTCTTTCATCGTGTTGTGTTCTCAGGAGCTCAAAGCCCACCAATCAGAGCTCGGGGGAGTTCATGGGTAGAGGTTTGAAGTGCACAGTTGGCATGAGGTATCATTCCTTTGACACGTCTCTGTGCTAGAGAGCTTTGGCTATGATGTGTATGTGCATGTGTGTGTAGGGGTGTGTGTTCTTCACGCTGCTGTTGCATAGCAATAGCACCATAAGCACCACCAATTTGGATTCCATCACTGAATATTTCAAAATCCCCTTACGGGGGGGCAACTGTCACAATGTTTCTGGAATTGTCCATTTACTACATGGACGGGGCAACAGCTTGTCAAAACCACATCAAAACATTGTTTTGTGTTTAACGTGGCGTTCCGCCTTCCTCCAGTAGATGTCAGGCTTTCTCTAGATTTTACCAAGTCAAATGTGCATCAGCATTGTATTCATGTCACAAATGATGGATTCCTAATGAGAACATGGAATACCAGTTTTAAACCAGGCAACAAAGCATGCCCTGGGATGTTATAGAGTTTTATTCGTAGGAAGGACATAAAAGGTAAAAGGAAGAATGGTACCATTCATATAGTGTTTGTATGCATCTCAAGGTAAAACTAGACGTGGTACATTGTGACGGTTTACACAGTAACAATAGATTCCTGTCCTTTCATAAACTGTGCATCTTATAGAGTAGTTTCACTGAATAGTTTGTTCTATGTGAACGAATAACTGTAAATGTGACATCATCAGAGTTACTGGCTGTAGCCTATGGAAAGGCTATATTGTATCATGGAAAGTATTCCATCCTCACCTGACAAGTGACCTTTGTCTCAGTGATGTCACGGGCCTGTCAGTCGCGACTGCCTCCTCTTCCTCTCTAGAGAGGGCTCCGTATAATCCAACACGCTTCAGAAAACCAGTAGCCAATCTGCCAATCACCCTGGCGTGAAACGTCCATCAGGCATTGACATTTAAAGTGGCTGAAGATTGGCACACGGCAGTAAAGCAAAGGTGCAGAGACACTGACGGACACTTCTGTCCAATTAACCAGACCTTTGATAGGACACTGGAGAGACGGGCGAAACTGTCCACCGAATGATCGGAAATGTGTCAACTCTGAGTTGGGTTGTGAAATATGTGTGACAACAACACATCCCCATTGAACTTATACACAAGTGTAACGCAAGGTAAGTGTAAAGGGTTACTTGGAGTTTCACTGAAGTCTTGCTTGTTGGAAAGGATGTGCAAAGCAGAAATGCTATGATAAGTGAATTTCATAATACATTTGATTTAGCCTCTCTGCACCATACTCATCAGATCACACACAAATTGCTTTTTGTAATCTGGTGTTAAAGTGTGGATGAGCCTGCCTGCCTGCCCTGACTACTTGTAGTGAGTCATTCCCTTCTGTTCATGTCATCATTTGTATTTTGTCTACACAACAGGCTTCCGTACTGACAGCACTCCAATGAATTTGACTCAAACGAGGAATCTCAAGTTCTCAAATTACCTTGTGAAGTTCGAGGAATGAGCATGCGCAGTCGTTACCCGACAGTAAACATGGAGTTGAGTTTAGGAACTCCGGGAACCACGTATGCTTAGCATGCGTTCGGTGCTGGAATGAATAAGGTAAGCATCCCATCGTATTTACGTTTTCTGACAACATTTAATGTTGAATGTTTCTACATGTATTTCGACTTTCAAGCGTAGGCCAAGAATAGTAATGCTACTTCCTACTCCGCTGGTGGTCATCAAGGTAATTCTGTCGCTACAGGTGTTGATAGAACAGCAAGTTTAGAGTAGCAGTTCGACCTTGTGTTCTATGTGTGGCAATCATGATAGCAACACTGTTAAGTAAATTCACTTTATGATCATGTCTGTCATGTTAAAGTGAGCCGCATGCTCTCCAGGTGTAAACCAACTAGACAGGGCCTTAATGTTGAGTGAGTCGAATGGGACTCGATCTCTGGACCTGTAGTAACGTAACCTCCATTGAGTTAGTGATTTATTTAAATGTGCACATGAAAAAGAGTAACTCTGCCATTTGCAAATGTTTCACACTGGAAGTCAAACGTCTGTCTTTAGTGCTCTTTCTAGTGTCTTGCTTTCTATATGACCATATTTTGAATACATCTATAGCTTACTAGTGGCTATGTATCATTGATAGGCTATATCATGTTGATGATTCACTAATTGTTAGTTGAGTCCCAGGTTTGGATAGCCTGCTGCGCTTCACACCAGCAGCATGTTTTGTCATGTAAATGATAAACTGGTCGTGACTCGGGTCTACAGTAATTTGCCTCCCTGGTGTGGTTTGGTAGTCATATAGCACACAGCTGAGCCCGTCTTTGTACTGGAGTCTCAGCTGTCAGGAGAGCGTGTTATCTTGCGTGTCACAGATGATGTTGTGCTGAAAGGCAATCGCTTCTTTTCACTACTGCTGTATGTCGTCTCAGACTGGCCAGAGCGGTGGAAGGTTAGGCTTTTCTTACGAATGACTTTTAATAAAGATGACTAACGCGTTCTTTGTGACTTGAGCATTGATTTGCAGGTTGCTTTTTAATGCCCACAAAACGAATCGATTGTTGATTGCACATGCCTTGTTGATTTTCCCCGCAGCACCTCTGTTTGTGTCAACTTGATATTGTTATGATGTTTTCTCTTTTTTCCCCGCTTGTGCCTGATGTTATTTGTTTGTTTTAGTGCAAATGCTGAAGTCAATACAGACCTCTGCAATGATCTCAACCACTGACCTTGAGCAGCTTGCTGAAATAGGTGAGAGAAAGAGAACCTTTCAGTATGTGTTTTAATTCAGTCACGAATCATACTTGGAATCCTTCAAAGCCATTAGTTGGGTTGGGTGACATACTGCACTTATGACACAAAGGGGAAACCATGCAGTCGTTTAAAAAACCCATATAACACCCTGATGAGTAGATAAGTGGGATTCTTGAAGGGGTAATCAGTGAGCTGAATCACCATGTCTCTCAGAGACCAATACCAGCCAGTCCTGACTAGACCAAGGTGGGGACAGCCAATCACAAACAGGCTCTGTTTCTTTTAAACCACTTTTAGTTTCTATTCAACATGCTGCACCATCCTACACACCCAGGCTATTTATAGCTGGGCATGCTGGGAAGATGTCGCCTGCAAAGATGGAGGACGGGGTCATTCTCCAGATAAGACTGGCCGAGCTCATAATTACATCTGGAGGGGCTGGAGCTGGTAGCTGTGCGCTGTTAATTAAACAGCCTGGGCAGGGCTGACTGGACCAACATTCCCTCAGCTCTGAGTCACTGCTCCCCTCTCTCTCTCCACTCTTGCTCTCTCTCCCTCTCTCTTACCCTCTCTCTCTTTCCACTCTCTCTCCTCTCTCTGAGGGGGAGTCTGAGGTCACTCGACCGTACCGCGTGTCCACTCTCAGACGAATTCAAGGAAGTCAACCTGGAAAGACCCCACAATTACCAGAAACAGTCTTACTCTTGACGTAATTGTCGGCAAATGGCTTTTTTGGGGGTGTGTTTGTTTTTTTAGCCAATTGTTCCAAAATCGGTTTTCCTTCCACCCAATATGAGGTGATACGATATCTGGACTTCATCCTACATGAAGCCCTTCGATATTCCTGAGAGACAAGGGAACATGATAGTGGCCAGACCGAGTTCTACTATAGGATTTCCCTCTGCTGACCGCTCGGCCCACAGAGAAGTAACTGCTGCTCTTGGCAGCAAAGACACTGGTAAATATGACCATTGTCCACCCAAAATCAACAGCTCCTGCCCCCCGGGCCCCTTTCCTCTCTGCTATCAGACGCTGTATTTATAGTGTGCTTCCCGGCCCAGCGAGCAGGACAACAACACATAGCCCACGATAGCAGTGTGAGTTTCCACCCTAACCTCGCTACGTCGGCCGTTTTGATCTTTTTATTTTCTTCTGTCATTTTTGGTGGGGCCAAAACACGAGCGGACACATGAACACAGGAAACGAGGTGTCCAGAATGGAGGCAGGGATAAGAACTGCCTACAGTGTGTTGTTGATACATCATAAAAAATATATATATATCATATCAACTTTCCTGCAGGTGGTAAATGTCATGTCAGAGATAATAGCTTTCTTAAAAACAACCATACGGGGTCATGGAAGTTCATCCGAGTAACGCGTGCAACCTTACTCCCGTCAGAGCTCCTGAGGGACGAGGAAGAGGAGGATGACGAGGAGCAGAGTGACGCGGGGCCGCCTCCCGGTTTGCCCCCCCGCCGCAGTTTCAGCCAGGACGCCACCCATCCCTACTACGACGTGGCTCGCCACGGCATCCTGCAGGTCACAGGTGAGCACCGGGCCGCCGCGCGCGCTATGCTAACAGCCCCAGCCACCATCGTCTCCACGGCTGGAGGAGGCAGTGAGACCAGCACCACCCGAGACTGATGGCGTTCGTCTTCGTCACGCAAAAGTATCTCGGGTGGATCAACACCAGCAGTGTGTTTGTGGCGCTTGAGTCATCCTGCAGTATTCGAACGACACAACAAAGCTGCCTAGCATCGTTTTCGTGCATGTATGTATCAAATTGCTTTTATAAAGCGAGATAAACCCTTCTATTCCACAGGAGGGTGTTAAGAATGCAGTTGATGATAAGAGCATTGCCCCCCCCCCTCTGCAGGTGTATTCAACCTGTTCCCTGATAACCAGAGTTGAAAGTCCCCCCCCCCTGAAAGCGAAACATGACCCAGGTCCACACTGATCTCCTCTCTCAGATCAGATGTGGGGCTGAGGAACAGGGCCAGGGGTGAGCGAGGATTACCAGCTCTCTGATGCCCCTCCCTCGCCTGTGCTCCCACCCCCCTTCCTCTCTCTCTCTCTCTCTCTCTCTCTCTCTCTCCAGGGGATGACAATTATGGGCCGGAAACTGGTAATCTTCAGTAGCTGCTGCATGCCTCCGTCCCACCAGCTTAACCACCAGCGCCTGCTAGAGTGAGTCAGTCAGGGGGTGTGGTGTGTGTGTGTGTCGTGTGGTGTGGTGTCGTGTGTGTGTGGTGTGTGTGTGTCTGTGTGTGGGATGGATTTTTTCCGGTCTTACGACGTGTGATCAAACTCCCTGCCCCCAAACCCCCATAGATCAACAGTCGCTTTGTAGCCACAGCCAGGTCTGGAAGTGCTCTGCTCTGCCCCCTGTCTGCAGGTACCTGAAGTACACCCTGGACCAGTACGTGGAGAGCGACTACACCGTGGTGTACTTCCACTACGGCCTGCGCAGCAGCAACAAGCCCTCGCTGCGCTGGCTCCGCGACGCCTACAGGGAGTTCGACAGGAAGTACGTCCCCCTCCATAGCCCCCCCCCACCCCCTCCCTCCTCCCCCCCTCTGTGCACCAGACCCCAAGGAGTGGAGTGTTCCCTTGTAGGAAGTGTATTTACATGAGGCTTCCAGGCTGATCGTTTAGTCCTTCCCCAGAGAGTGTGTCTACTAAAGACTCTGCTCAATAATTTAGGAGGCGTTGAGGGGAATTGGTAAACGTTAAGAAAAGCCCGAGCTTGTAATAAGAGTGGAAGATTCAATTTTTCTATGTCGGTCAAGTAAATCCATTCATCCTCGGTGTGACAATATATATACATATGTATTTTCTTCTTGATAATCCTCAAGGTACAAGAAGAACCTGAAAGCGCTGTATGTCGTCCACCCGACGAACTTCATCAGAATCATCTGGAACATATTCAAACCGCTCATAAGGTACGAGTCCCCCGTTTGGCTCTCGGTCAACACACCGTCAGTCTCCAACCCACCCAGGGCCTCACCTCCCCACCCCCCCCCTCTCCCTCCCTTCCTCCCCCAGCCACAAATTCGGGAAGAAGCTGACGTACGTCAACTACTTGGCGGAGCTGCGGGACCACCTCGACTGCGATCAGCTCGTCGTCCCCCCTGACGTACTCAGGTACACGTAGACCCCCACCCCCCTCCCCGGGTCTCTCTCACGGCCAGGCCCCTGCGCCCGACAGTGACCCGTCCATGCGTTCACCGTGTCCGTCCTCCGCCCCCCCCACAGGCACGACGAGAAGCTGCGGGCCGCTCAGAAGGGAGGCCCCCCGCCCTCGGTGAGGTCCCCCCCGCCGCGGCCCCCCCTGCCCACCCAGCAGTTCGGCGTCAGCCTGCAGTAGTGAGTGTCCGGTCGACGGAGCCCCGCGCGTGCCGACCTTGTCCCCCGAGTGCTCGCGACCTTGACCGTGGGAAATGTTTTTGTTTCGTCCGCAGCATTCGGGAGAAGAACGGCAATGTCGTGATCCCTCCTGTGATGTCCCAGACCGTCACCTACCTGAAACAGAAAGGTAGCTTGACGCTCCTGTTTGTTCTCCTCATGCAGTAGCAAATGTGGCCATGTTAGCAAGACGCTAACTCCTTATATGGCAGCACAAAACGACTTGTATTGTATTTCTAATATCTCCCTCCCTCCCCTCTCCCTCCCTCCCTCCCTCCCCAGGGCTCCAGACAGAGGGCATCTTCAGGAGGTCGGCGCGTGTGCAGCTCATCAAGGACATCCAGAAGCTCTACAACCTAGGTGAGCGCCGCCGGGCTCTGCTAATGCCAGTGGCAGGAGCTCTTTATCTCCCTCTACCAGGAAGAGGGGATCAATATAGCTCAATCTCTACCGGCTCCGATGGCATCGCTCGCACACACACACACACACACACACACACAAGCCTCGTTGCCTACAGTCCTCAGATGGCAGTGGTATCCAGTGAAGTTTCCACTTTATTAATCCGTTCCCCTCCGCACACACACTCATTTTGGAGATGGTATCAGTCCATTATTAGCCATATAGGATGATCATATATCCTTATCATAATATGATACACTATGCAATATGCACACACACTGTGCGGTCGACTGCATCACTGCCAAACCATAAATACAATACGTTTGTGCGGGTCGTGTGTTGTGATAACGACATCCACGCCCCCCCTTTCACTCAACTGCTATTGCGAGAGCAGCTCATGAATGTTCTGGAACGTTCCTCAGGGAAGCCGGTGAGCTTCGAGGAGTACGGGGACGTCCACGTGGCGGCTGTCATCCTCAAGACCTTCCTGAGGGAGCTGCCCGAGCCCCTGCTCACCTTCCCGCTGTACGGCTCCCTGCAGGACATCATCCGTGAGTCTCTCTCTCTCTCCAGACGAGAGCGGAGAGGAGGGGAGACGGGCTCGTCGGAGCAGAGTGACACACGGGGCCTTGAGGGAGGCGGAGGTGGAGACAGAGGGAGGGGTGGAGGGTTGTCAATCCCGATACTCGACAAGAAGACCTGGCCCCTGCATGCGAAGGCTTTTAAAGGGAACCCGTTACGGTCCTCCTCAATGGTTTTAAGATGCAGTTTGTGTGTTGACCTTTTTGGGTTGGGCTGAGGTGTGCGAATTTGCCCCTAAGCATGGCGATGGATAAAAGCACCTGCCGGATGGACACAGCTATATTATCCCTGCACAGATACGGGATGAGAGATGTGGTCTTCTGTCTTCTTTTTCAGGAGTGGAGAGCAGTCTGAGAGTGACCACATGCAAGAAGATCGTTGAGAGCCTTCCGGAACACAACTACATCGTCCTAAAGTACCTGGCATGCTTCCTTCACATGGTAAAACCACGCACACACGCACCGACTGAACATAAAGTATTTGTCACGTCAATGCCGCTGTCACAGACACACAAACTGCAACACCTTAACTTAAACTCACTCAGTTGTTTGGGATTCCCCCCCAAAAAACATATTCCTCAAGCAGAGAGAGAGAGACTCAAGCATATGTCGCCCAACCCGCGACTTTGAGAAACCCTAAAAATAGATGCGTTTCATCATCCATTTATGTCATAATTTTCCATCAACCTAGCGCCCCCCCACCCCCCCAGGGCACCAGCTGCTACTCCACAGTAACACCGTGGTCTCCCCCCTCATTCCACATGCCGCCTCCCTCCGCCCCGCTCCGGTAATGCACTGCTGTTCCAACTCTCTGTGGATGATCAATACGGAGCCACTGTATAATCTGGTGCTGATGTCCCCCCGGGCGCCATTAGTCCGCGCGACAAGTAACCGTTTAATCAGGGGAAACGGAGACGCCTTCCAGGACACGCGGTCCCTCCGCCTGCTCCCACCAGCTGGCTGGCACTTTGTCATTTACCAACATCCATTCCATTTTGCATCACTCTTTCTTTTCTTTTTTTTTCCCAGTACCCCCAGGTAGGAATCTGCTCTTGAGTGGATACACGTCTCGTTGTATACACAAAAGTCTTGATTAGAATTGATCCAATTACAGAGGATTCGCCAGATGCAGTGTGGGGACTAAAACAAGGGGCACTTATTAGCTTTGCTGGAGTGCTTTGTGGTCCTCTGTTTACTGGAACCAAGCCCTTTACAGTTTCTCATGTAAAACACATCCTGGTGAGGTTGACAGCAGCGGTTACCCATAAAGACTCCATTACCCATACTACTTAGTTTTCCATAACAAATACTTAGTATGTGTTTTACATTATGCCACAAATACCAGGATTTACTATATCCGGTAGCATTTTGCAATATGTGACCATGCTTTCCCCACAATCCTTTGCGCAGAGGAAGGAGTCAACGGTATAATAGCTAACCAATACGAACCTGTCTGTGCCAGTTCTATGATGAAGTAGTATATCCCAATTGTATGCATACTGCATGCAACAGTACGTAAGTGACGCTGGTGATATGGTTCCCCCCCCCCGTGTGCCGGCAGGTGTCCCAGGAGAGCATCCACAACAAGATGAGCCCGTCCAACCTGGCGTGTGTGTTTGGGGTGAACCTGGCCCGCCCCCCCCAGGGCTCCATGTCCCTGACGGCCCTCACGCCCCTCAACATCTTCACCCAGCTCCTCATCGAGCACTACCACACCGTGTTCGGCTCCCGCTGCCCCCCCGGGCAGGTGACGCCCTGAGCCCCAGCCCCCCAGGGATAGCCCCCCCGGCTCTAGGATCGACCCAGCCCCCAGACTGCCCCGGTCTTAGCTCCAGCCCTGGCCCCCCGGCCCCCCTGCTCTTTAACACAGCACCCTCACTACCCAGCTGTCAGACGCGGGGTGCCTCGCACAGCAAAACATGTTTCCTCCACTCTGTGAGCCTCTACATGATTGTCTGTCGGCCCCTGTGCCCCCCCCCCGCCCCAAGTCAAACGGCTCTCTCAAAGATGGCACACCGGATTGACTTTTTGCCGCCTAAAACGTGTATCGCGCTGACCCCGAAGAGCTTTTGTTTTTGTTTTTTTACAATGTGGAGCACCTGTGCCTTTTTTGAAGACTTCAAGCAAAACCACTTTCACCCTGGAAATACCAGAGCGGCGTTTCCGTGGCAACGTGACGTGCGGGGGAGGGGGGGGGGAGCGGCTCCTGGGCTAACCTTGACGGCTCGGAGCTCGGAGGCGATTTGGGCTGCGTGTCCAGGATACCAAGAGAGCTGACAGCAGACCTTCACAACGTGGTTATTATTTCATTAGCTCTGTCTCTCTCTCTCTCTCTCTCTATGGCCCCCTGGTTGAAACACGGACCGCAACACACTCAACTGAACTGTGTTTGCTAGCGCTAGAGGGTACAAGCAAGCTTTCTTGTCTGTGGTATGTTTCTTCACCCCAATTTGTAATTGTATACTCGCTTCTCGCTTCAACAACGCTGTCCCATTGGGAAGCAGAGGCTTTTGATTTTACATTTTTTGTAAAGTTTTAGAGTTCCATCGACGCCAAAGAAGACGATTGGTCGATTTGACCTTCGGATCCACCTTGCTGCTTTTGAAATATGTATGTTACTGATATGCAAGCTACTGTAACCAATGCCTTATACATCTTGTATGATATACTGACTGTGTTCCACTCTGTACTTGTGCATTGTCTGTTCTTTTGGTCTTTGTTTGCTGGCAACATGGTTAAGGGTTAAGGCTTGGGTTGATTATGCAAACATATTTATTGAACTGTAGATGATAGGTTTATATTGACTAGACTACTGACAATTTTTTGTTGTAACTACATTCCTATTGTCTAATTTGACCACATGTATGTGCATAGAATACAGTTGTATGTCTGCTAAAATTACTAAATGATTCAACTTGCCACAAACATCGACATGACTGAGTACACACACACACGTGGGAAAACATTGACAGTTTGACCAAAGATTTGTTCTGGAATTTTGTTTATTAATGATTAAACTTTTCATAAGAACTTGGTACAAAAAAGTGAGACTACTCTTTACCATTTACCAACTTCCATCAATCAACTTTTAATGCATCATAAAGAAGAAAAACTACATTGGCATATGTTAGACAAACACTTTTCTATACACACTATCCACTGGGCAGTCCCCTTGTTAATGACAAAGAAAAAAAAACACTACTTCAACAGACGTCTCCTTGATCTAAAAGTATTGTGTAGTCTTCTCTCTCTCCCTTGCTACCGCCCCCTCATGGCGAAATCATATATTGACCATCGCAAGCTAAGAATGCATAATTGGCGAAACAATAACAAAAAATCCAATGTTTGTTTTCATTTTTTGTTCGTTGTTAAAAGAATATAAAAAAACGGAACTTCATCTCATTTGTTCAAACGTTTGCGTGTCGAGTGTATTAAAATAGATCTGTATAATATGCACTGCACAGTTACTCCCGGAGAAGATTCTGAAAATGGGCGAAGGAGGTCGGAGGCAACACATTAAGATGATGGGGGGGGGGAGGGAGGGGTGCAACACTGAGCACTAGCGATATGGTTCTCATGGCAACACTGAGCACTAGCGATATGGTTCTCATCTTGCACGTCCTTCGATCAGATATTGACCTCATTCCGAGTTGTTCTGCTACCACAGCTCACGCAGCGTGCCATGTGCTGCTCCTCGTACCCGCCAGCGTGCGGCGCTACGTGCTGGGAAGGGCCTGATATGCGTCAAATGGTGTGCACATTCTGGCATCGGGTGGTACGGTACGTATCGCACCCCTACGTGCAAGTGTGCCCTAGCTCTGCATGCCACGCTGCTACTGACACCCCTTCCAGACACGACTGCCGACACGGGAAAATCCCTGTGCCCGATGCCAGCGCAATCTGCCCTACTCTGCCCTCATCGCTCTCTTACCCCTCCCAATGTGAGTCAGCTGACCATGTTTTTGTTCATTTGGCAAGGCAAAACTTGATATGATCACGTAAGCTATTTATTGATAGAGCCCTCTTCTTGTGATTCTGTAGATGCTGAATGAGCAGTTTGTTCTTGATGGACGGTTTAGGTTGTTTGTTGTTTGACGGGGTGACTTCTCCATATAGCCCTCAGTCTGTGAACTCACCAGGCCCTAGAGTACTGAAACACGACTGATCTCATCCAAGGTTCCTTTAACTTCCCGTATCTCCAACGACTGGTTTGTGTTCTGATCTTAGAACAGAATTGACAAATCCCAGCATTGTCATATTGCTTAACTGAATTGGATTATTTCAACCAGGGGCCTCTGGGCCGGACCAGCGTTGATCAGTGAGTCCAGTATTTTCTGTTCTCTCTAAGCTGGCTGTTCTTTTGTCTGCCTGTGGTCATTCGAAGAAGCCAGGCCCGATTCCGTTCAGTACTGTCTTGTGTGCTAAAATGTCTTATCGAGTCTGATATGAAATGTATTCGTCCTCCGAATGATTCTCTCTCATATTTGTTCGATCGTGTGCATCTACGGGTCGCAGCGAGAGGTTCGGGGCAAACCCGCCGTTTGAGAAATACGAGACAAATCATGACGGCGGCGGTTTAAGGAAAAAGAAAACAAATGTTGTTTCTGACTAGAAGTCTACGTGGAGCAGCAGGAAGACTAACTATAGAAAGACAGGTAACTCCGACTGAGCCGTCCCTACTCCAGCTGACTGGTGTGTGTTTATAAAATGCTATAAGAAAGAAACCCTGGATTGATCTACTTGAACTTGAGGCAGTGTTCATTTGTACCGTCTAACAGACTTCTCCAGGACAGACTTAGCAGGCTCATCTCTGTAAAATGTCAAGTCATGAAAGAACCTCACATGAGTAAAAAATAAAAAAGTGTGAAAGCAAAAGCTATATATATCTATATATAAAAAGAAATCAGGCAGGGAAAGTATCATAGACATATTTGATAGATGGAGTTCCCAGTACAAAAATGTAAGGTTTTTTGGCATATTTTCTATACTGGTGACAGGTAGAGGGTTAGGGGGAACTAATGGTGGGTTCACACAAGTACAGGAACTCAAATGGCCCTTCAAAATGTCCGCTTTTGAGTGCATCGGAATATAAAGCAACACCTCGGGTAGTTGTGAGTCCAGTAAAAACAGAAACCTGCGATAATAACACAACATATGTACAACGTCCTCTCCTGGGTTTTTAACCACCGCTCACGGTTGAAATCGACAGGCATCGGCATGAAAATACTAAATTCTCCTCTAGAAAGGCTAAATTCTGTAGTTATCTTAAATACTTTTTCTTTGAACTTTAACTCTATTAATACTGAAAAAATGTTATTCTCTGCTTTTTGTTTGAAGGCTCGTATGCTTTTACATACATACACAATGACGCTCGCCCCTCTTTCACCTGAATTATTATGGCAAACATTGTTCATAGGAGAATGAGAACAAACCAAACTACTCGAATATATTAATGTACACTCCTTTGTTTCATAATTCCATCGTTTCTTTGTAACTACCACTACTCTAATGTTCTCTCTCACTATACGCAGAACAATAATTATACCTGTGTAAAAAATAAAAAATAAAAAGCACAAGAAAAACTTTCGGGCCCCACAGAATAACTCTTCCATATTGCTGTGGCAGCACTTTGTATCTAACAATTTTTTGTCATAAATACATTAAGGCCAAGAACAATAATAAATAATAATTTAAAAAACGATAAATTAGAAAATAAATCTCGTAAGCACTGTAGGTGTTGGGTTTAAAAAATACTTGTCATGAATCGAGTGGAGGATATAGTTTGAGTTGGGGGTGTTTTTTCTACGTTTTCTAGATTTCTCATCTTCTTTCGGCTCTCGATAAAAAACGTACGGTTAGATATTATTCAATGGTACCTCGGACTTGTCAAAAAAGAGCGTCTTCGCTGAGATGGTCCGGTGAGGTGATCCGCGCCGTTCCCCGGTCAGGCTGCTGACTTGGCTAAGATGCAGCAGCACAGGTAGGTGCTCTGTAGAGGTGGGGGGGGGGAATGGAGTCCATCTGGATCAGTTGTTACCCTGCGTCTGGGTCTGGGGCAGGCTCTTCTGCAGTAGCATGGAGGGTCCTGCGGGGGGCGACGTGGCGGCGGTGGCGGCGCTGGCGGGCTTGATCCACGGAGGCAGGGAGGGTATGGACAGCAGGGAGGCTCCCGTGGTGGTGGTGGCCGTCATGGTGACCTGGATCATCTGGTCGCGCTGGATCAGCCTGATGAGGGCCTTGAGGCGCTCCAGGGACGACTGGGCGTCTCTCTGCTGGCTCATCAGACACTCCCGCCGCTCCATGCACTTCTGCTGGGAAAGAGAACGAGTCTCACACGGAGGAAGGAGGATTCCAGAAGTCTCGCCGCTCCGTTACGGTACAAGACGTAGGCACAGGAAGCTAATACTTTCTATGGTGATGTGCAGAAGTCCATGTTTTCCTAGGCTACATATTTTTGGGTGATGTTGTTGTTGTCGAATGCATTTCTGGCCTTGGGATGACGAGTGTCCTAGCACCGCAGAAGCAGCTGGGTTGAGAGGGTGAGAGGGGTGAGAGTGGGAGAGGGTGGAGAGGGTGAGAGAATGAGAGGGTGAGAGTGGGAGAGGGTGAGAGTGGGAGAGGGTGGAGAGGGTGGAGAGGGTGAGAGAATGAGAGGGTGAGAGTGGGAGAGGGTGGAGAGGGTGAGAGAGATGAGAGGGTGAGAGTGGGAGAGGGTGGAGAGGGTGAGAGGGATGAGAGAATGAGAGGGTGAGAGTGGGAGAGGGTGGGAGAGGGGTGGGAGAGGGTGGAGAGGGTGGAGAGGGTGAGAGGTTCGTACCGTGAGGGATTTACTGAGTCTCTTGTCCTGCTCCTCCAGATGGGAGCAGTCCTTCTTCAGCTCATTGTTCCTCTTCAGCAGCCTCCTCTTCTCCTCCTCTCTCACTGTACACACACACACACAGACCCATGAGCACACGCTCTCACTTCACATGTGTGTACACGACACACGTTGCTGCACGTCGAAATAGACACCAAACAGAAACGGGACAAAGCAGCCATGTTGCTTCAGTATGATCCTCACCCGTCTTGTGTGTGACGTAGGACTGGACGAAGTTCTGGGGCCACGACATGTTTTCCTTGTTCAGAACCTTGGCGAGAGAAAGGAACACATATTTATTCAGGCATTGCTTTTAGCATCGTTCCCTTCCAGTTTATCCCTTTCCCGGTTGCTCCCTCCCTCCCTCCCTCCCTCCCTCCACCCCCCCCATCCAACCCTACATTCCCAAACGGTAGCCGCAGTACCTTCTTCTGGCACTTGGGGCAGTACCATGCCCCCCGGGGCGGGGTGCGGAGCGGCGGCTGCAGGCAGTCCGGGTGGTAGGCGCGGGTGCAGTTGTGGCACGGCTGGAGCTCGCCGTCCTCCTGGCAGACGGCACAGTGGTCCTCATGCTCCAAGTCCTCCTGTTGGCCAAACAAAACACCCACGGGGTCAGCTCGGAGGGAAACCGGGGGGGAGGCACGCCCCCAGGCCCACCTGCACTCCTGGACAACCCCCCCATCACTCCCCCCCCCTCGAGTGTTAGCCCACTAAAGGAAAGCCCTGCCTTGTAGCATTATCTTAAACGGACAACCACTTCTCCTGCCCCCCTTATCTTTTTTAATTAAATTCGGACTACGGGGAGAGCGACGACTTGTACCACGCGAACTGCCAGGTACAGATAAGACTCCCTGAGACTGTTCAGACCCGCTATTGGACCCCGTATTGGAGTACGAGCTAGCGAGAGAGGGAGGGAGGGAGGCGTTCGGGAATGCTACGCCGGCCCCCGTACACAGTGGACCATAGCACGGCCCCGGTGAAGGACAGGCCGTCGGTGAAACGTCAGCACGGATCCGTCTCGGCTAAGAGACTGGAGGGAGACGGGAGGGAAATTGCCGGCACTCTCTTTAGACGGACGGCTCTACTGCAGGCCGTATCTTTCCGATTAAACTCAGGCACGCCCCGACACCTTTCCCAATCCCCAGGCACAACGGCTAAAATAGTATGACAGTCAAACACCAATCGCAAAGGCTAAAAAGCCCGTGAATTTGCCCAGGCAGGAAGGAGAGAGGGGGGGAGGGGGGGTGGGGGGGTGCCACATCTGTCAAGGCGCTGAAGCTGCAGCCAGAACCAATGGAGCAGGAGCAGACAGGCCATAAGGAGGAGATAATGAATCCTGCTCTGGGATTGATGGAGCAGCCTGGCCTAGTTCCTCCAGCTGCGCTCTCCTCAGACACGCCGAGGCCCGAGGACTCTCTCGCCCGTGTCTCTCGCTGTTGCTATGAAACCGCATCAGACACTTCCCTCAGATTCTTCCCCGCGTTTGAATCGGCGGTTACATAACGCGGCCAGGTGCTCCCATTAGTTTGGAAGTCGGAAGGATTGCGGTTAATCCCAAACGTGACGCCTTGAAAGAACAAAATGAGCGGCGGAGGCTGCCGGAAACAAAGTGGGTCACGAGCACTTGTACTTCGGGGTTTGTTTGGGTCTCCGAAGCACCATTGATACAACGCCGACACTGCATTGATAATGACACACACGGTACACACACACACACACACACACACACATCTGAAGTCATGGCACGTACCTTCCAGCACAGCTCCTCAGTGTCTAGCGTGCGGATGGGGAAGCAGAGAACATGTTAGTAAGCCGACAACAGGTAGAGACAGCGAGGGGGGAGGAGGAGGGTGGGGGATGGGGGTTGAGGGGTGGGGTTGGGGGTTGAGGGGTGGGGTTGGGGGGTGGGGGGTTGGGGGTTGATGGGTGGGATTGGGGGGTGGGGGGGTATGGGGTTGGGGGTTGGGGGGGGGTGGGGGTGTTGCAGTGGAGGTTAAGCCATGCACATGTCTCACTGGAGAGGGGGCTCAGTTCAGGTAGCATGTTAGAGAAAGGCTCGGGCTTATACCAGCCGCGCAAAAACAAACCCCGGGGATGTCAGTCTCAGCACGCTGTGCAGCAGGAGAACCAAATCAGAGACATTCCTTCGTCGTGCAGCGTATGGTTGTTTTTTTAATCCGCCTTTTTTGAAAATCATTCAAATCTTAATTCCGCTGCACAGAAGTGTTCTTTTGATCTGGTTTCCCAGAGACCCCGGCAGAGTTTGTTTCCCTCAGGGAAGTGATTGCTTTGTTTATTGGTTTGTTTACGTTTGTGTGTTTGTGCATGATTGTGTCAGGCTCCCTTGTTGCTGTGCTGTGCGGAAAGAAAAATGGGATTTACCTCTCGCTGACAGGAAGAGGGGGTTGTTCAGGTAATTCGACGTGAGGCGTTTGCGCTGCAGGGCAACAGAGAGAAGTTCGAGAGATGAAACGCTGACTCAAGTCACGCCAAAGACCCGGGGAAAACGGGCCAAAAACTCCCCGGGTCTCGAAAGCAAAGAAAAGTACAACAAACGGCAAACGACGGGAGGTGAACTGCATTGTGGGTAGGTGGGTCACCGCTCACCTCCGGCTCGAACATGCCGCTGTAGGTGGGGTTGGCTGTGCTCCTCCTCTTCCTCTCCTGACGCTTGGTCTGAAGCTCTGGGGGAGGGGGACGACACAGGGACACTTGTCACAACGGAGGCAGGAACGAATCTCACAAACCAAGGGGTGCAGGGGAACATCTACCGTATCCGCTCAACTGCTTAGCCCAGAGAGGAACCGCCCAAAGATTGACTACAATACCAGTCAACAATAAAAACGTCTTCCCCCCCGATGTGACAGGCCGAGCGCTACATCATACTGCTCTACATGCAGACGGCTCTTCATCCGGAGCGAGGTAAGTCAAGATGCGGGGTAATTACCATAAACACATTAGCATAAGTAGGCCGGTGTTAGCAACCTCTTCAGACACAAGTACCCAGACACCCTAGTTCCCAACCCCTCCACAGATAAGCTCCCGACTCACCCTCCATGTGTTCGGTGGTGACCAGGCCAAGGGCAACCATGAAGGCAATTTTCTGAAGGAGAAAGAGAGAGAGAGGGGGAGAGGAGACATAAGACATGAACATGCAGGGAGAGGCAAATGTGGACATATCATCGCCGAGACTGAAATACAAGCTACTGTGTGTGTGTGTGTGTGGGTGTGGGTGTGTGGTTGTCGAGCTATTCCCAGAGAGCACCCCGGGAGGAGTGAAGTGAGATATGGAATGGCCCGGGGGTCAGGACTGAGCCACCTCAATTCGTCGGGGTGCTCTCGACACCTCAGCACCTGCAGGTGATTGGAATGTGATCTTCTGAAGAAGCGGCTTCTCAAATTCATGGCTGCCTCGCCCATTCTCTCTCTCTCTCTCGTTTCTCACTTTCACACACCGTCTCCGTGTGCCTTCTTTCATTTCAGTAATAAATGTCCTGCAACTTCCTCAATCCGGACAAGTTTAGAAAGATTGACGCGATTCACTTTAACAGACACCTTTACTTTGCCTCTGTTTGTCTCTGAGAACTTTCTCCCGAGGGACCAGACCTCTAATCTCCGGCCTTCTTAGGAGACAGCAGAAAGTGGATTACAGCGTGTGGCTAGTCTCAGGGAAAAGCGCACCGATCGGCCAGCGGGAAGGAAGGCTTTGGGACCCGGCGTTCGGGATTATCTGGGATTAGCTCCCTGAATAATTGGATCGGTTAACCAATCGGAGTGATGCGGAGGAGATAGACGCCGAGGCTCCAGCTGGATGTGGCGATCGCGCTAGCCAACGAGAGCGTCTTGGCAGTTGAGAGCGTCCTTCAATTGGACACCCTCCTGGCAAAACTTAGTTCAGTGGGATTTCCTGATCCTGACAAATACTCGGGCGGGTACTTGACTTTGCCCACACTCTTGAGTCACCTGAAATACTTTCAACTACTTTCAAATAGTCGGCAGTGCGTCTCACCTCTGGGTCCTCGTCCTTCTTCCTGGCTGGGGGGGAGGAGGGGGTGGGCATGGTCTCCTGTGAGGGGCTGTCCACCTGGGGGCCGGGGGACCCCTGCAAACTGCTGGGGGTCTGCGGCTGGATTATTAGCACCTGAACACACACAGACACACACACACACACACACACACACGGCGAGCACATTAGCCCTGGCATATCCACTCCTGTACGTGCTCATGTTGGAGAATGTTCATGATCGGTGGAGAAATTTCACGGTTCATTGGTTTAACGCCTGTTCGACATTCTGTCCACGTCGCAGAGTGGGCTATACGCGCGTGTGTGCGCTAGTCTGTGTGTGTGTGTGTGTGTGTGTGTGTGTGTGTGCGCTAGTCTGTG
Organism: Mallotus villosus; assembly: GCA_903064625.1. Classification (NCBI taxonomy): domain Eukaryota; kingdom Metazoa; phylum Chordata; class Actinopteri; order Osmeriformes; family Salangidae; genus Mallotus; species Mallotus villosus. The sequence goes on along the minus strand of CAEFZP010000410.1, from coordinate 481,418 downwards.
TGTGTGTGTGCGCTAGTCTGTGTGTGTGTGTGTGTGTCGGTGTGTGTGCGCTAGTCTGTGTGTGTGTGTGTGTGTCGGTGTGTGTGCGCTAGTCTGTGTGTGTGTGTGTATTCCCGCCGTAAAGACATCCCCTCCATCAGACCACTGTTCTCCCCCGCTAATGACAGAATAACGAGCCCCACCAATCTTATCCTGAACACATTTGACAGGCTCTTTTCATCGGCCTCGGAAATGAACGACTTGTGTTTGCGCCGCGCGACGCAGAGGTCAGGCTGCGAGATGGGAGAGCCATCAGCACAAATGGGGATCCATAAAAGAGAACATTATGCATTCATAAACAACCCGCCTTTAAAGATTGCCCGGAATCTACATAACGGGGGAGTGAGCTCGTTGGGGATCCAGATCAAGTGAGAGTCCTTGTCCTCAAAGCCTTGCCGGTTAAGTGCTTTGTTTTCAGCGCCAGCTCTCTATGTAAAACAACCTCACACGGCTCTGTTCCGTAACTAGGGGCCGTAACCACGCTGTCGGAGCTTTCGGACGATCGGCCAATCGGAATCCGCTGCTCACCTTGTCGTCGGCGCTGAAGAGCAGCGGCTGCATCTTGACCGCCTCCCCCGCGCCCGACAGGCCGTTCCCGGCTGCGGCGGCGGGCGGGGAGGCGGAGACGATGGCGTAGGCCACGCCCGGCCCCGTGGACGTGGCGGCGGCGGGGGAGGAGGAGGGGTGGGGCGGGGTGGTGCTGGTGGACACGCCCCCCCCTACAGACAGGGCCTGGAGATGTGGGGGGAGAGGCGGTGGGGGAGGGGGAAGCGGAGGCGGAGGCGAGGAGTCCCCTCGCTGGCCATTGGGCAGGCGTTCGGGGCTGAAGGTGCTGTTGGCGGTGGGCAGGGCCGGCCCCTGGCTCTTGGGGCTGACCAGGATGGGTCCCTGGCTCTTGGGGCTGACCAGGGTGGGCCCCTGGCTCTTGGGGCTGACCAGGGCAAGCCCCTGGCTCTTGGGGCTGACCAGGGCGAGCGCTTGGCTCTTCGGGCTGACCAGGGAGGGCCCCTGGCTCTTGGGGCTGACCAGGGCTAGCGCTTGGCTCTTCGGGCTGACCAGGGCGAGCCCCTGGCTCTTGGGGCTGACCAGGGCTAGCGCTTGGCTCTTCGGGCTGACCAGGGCGAGCCCCTGGCTCTTGGGGCTGACCAGGGCTAGCGCTTGGCTCTTCGGGCTGACCAGGGAGGGCCCCTGGCTCTTGGGGCTGACCAGGGCGAGCGCTTGGCTCTTCGGGCTGACCAGGGAGGGCCCCTGGCTCTTGGGGCTGACCAGGGCGAGAGCTTGGCTCTTGGGGCTGACCAGGGCGAGCCCCTGGCTCTTGGGGCTGACCAGGGCGAGCGCCTGGCTCTTGGGGCTGACCAGGGCGGTGGCTCTCTGCAGGCTGAGGGGCTGGCTGCTCTGCTGCTCCTGGAAGGGGCTGTGGGGAAGGCTGTCCGGGATCTGGGTCTTTGGCCTGACCTGGATGGGGAGGACACAGTTTTGTATTCATTTCGAGCTACGCCATTGGACAGCAGAAACTGAACTTTAAAGATGGGCTGTGTTGCTGTCTGTGGAGGCTTCTAGTCAAAATGTGAAGCAACTGTAGAATACACATACATCGAATTGAATGACATTCTGCCAAAAAGGTATTCTATTTTGCACGAGATTATTGACACTAAGTTATTTCCTGACACATTGAAAAGGCTACAAAACGGTGAGTCATGCCAGTTCTGCCAAACTGATTTTCGCCGGTCTGCATGACAGTTGAGAAGACTACACTTCTTTTTTTCCATCTCTCTCTCACGCTCTCTTTCTCTCTCTCTCTCACACACACGGCGGGAGGCATGCTGTGAAGCTAACCTGTCACCCGTACTCAACACATGAAGGGTTCTGAGACAGAAACCTGTGCCAGATGCTCACTCATCTGCCAACTCTACCCCACACACACACACACTCACAGACACACACACACACTCGCACAAAATCCCTGAGTGTTGATGCGTGGCAAGACGTGCCCCGGCTCCCAATTCTGCCTGTCGACCAATAGGAGGACGTGGTCTAGGAGACGAAGGCTTCTCAGAGACACACACCGGAGAGTGTCAGACCGCGCAGCTTCCTGGGTTCATTCACTCTAACGACTTTGCCACACATCCCGATGAGCTGGCGCGCATTAACTCAATTCCCTCTCTGTTTCCCCCTTTCGCCATTGTAGTTAGCAGGGCCGTCTGGGGCTTTGTAATGGTGTGTGCTGCCACCCAGTGGTCATTTCCCACACTTGCACCCAGTTGAAAAAAGTCTCGAGAGCAGCAGTTCTTTCTGATTAACTCCGTGGCTCCATTGATCCGCTAACACCAGCGAAGGCAGATGAACTGGAATAACACAGGGATTAATGGCAAGTTTGTTTTCCTGTTTCCCCTGTTATTCGGGGAGTTGCGTTGACTTGCCACAGGGCTGTAGTGTTAACTCGGGAGAAGGAGGAGGAAAAGGAGAAAGAGAAGGAGCAGGGGGGAAGAGGTGGAGAGGTTGGAGAGGGAGTTGGAGGAGGAAGAGGTGGGAGGAGGTTGGAGAGGGAGGTGGAGGAGGAAGAGATGGAGGAGGTTGGAGAGGGAGGTGGAGGAGGAAGAGATGGAGGAGGTTGGGAGGGGAGGTGGAGGAGGGTGGAGAGGGAGTTGGAGGAAGAAGAGGGGGAGGAGGTTGGCGAAGGGGGAGGAGGTTGGAGAGGGAGGTGGAGGAGGTGGAGGAGGTTGGAGAGGGGTTGGAGGGTTGGAGCAGTACCATGGTGGGGTTCTGCTGCTAGCAGAGGATTAGAAACCCTCAGACACCAGTGAACAGAACAAGATGTTCTCTATGTATGTACCAGGTCTCCTCTCTTACTTCTGTCTCTCTGTCTCTCTGTCATCTCTGTTCTCTGTCTCTCTGTCTCTCTGTCTCTCTGTCTCTCTGTCTCTCTGTCTCTCTGTCTCTCTGTCTCTCTCTCTCTCTCTCTCTCTCTCTCTCTCTCTTCTCTCTCTCTCTCTCTCTCTCTCTCTCTCTCTCTCTTCTCTGCTCTCTATCTCTCTCTCTGTCTCTCTCTCTCTATATCTCTCTCTCTGTCTCTCTCTCTTTATCTTTGAGGCAGAATCATTTCCGGGAAAAGGGGAAATTCAGCTCAAGTCTTTGAACTGCAAGCTTGGGAATTGGCCTGTTTAAACAAGCACACAAAGCATTTCCCCATCATCGACCTCCGCAGGGGAAAACACAGAGTCCCATTCACATAACTTGAACAGGTTCGGTGTTCACGACCACGTTCAAAGTGACAGAACGATATATCTTTGATTTACTCATGTGTTCGTCATCAGGCTAACGACTCGGGCACAACACCCTAAACCACGTCAGCGTCACACACTCAGCACACATCTGGCCCTGGGGCGTGTTCTTTCTGTGTTGCAGACGTGTGTGTGTGTGTGTGTGTGTGCCTACCTGAGGTAGCACGGGAGGCACCCGTCCTGCCAGCCTGTACAGAGAGCTGACTTGAGGCACCTTGATGGGCACTGCTGTGAGGGTTCCCAACATCTGAGAGAGAGACAGAGACGGAGAGAGAGAGAGAGAGAGAGAGAGAGAGAGAGAGAGAGAGAGACAGAGAGAGAGAGAAAGAAACAAAGACATGCACATTTTAAAAACATCTTTCCATGAAATCTGAAGTATGAATACACGGATACAACTCAACAGGCATTAGACAAGCCGCCTGGTTCGTGTCAACAAACGCACCTCCCCCCCCTTGACCTCCCCTGACCCCACCCAGGAAGTGATCGCCGTGTACCGACGCCAGTGAATGGCCCGTTTGTCTTCTTCTCTCTTTGCGTTCCTCGACACAGGCTGAGGTGTGAGCCAGGATGTGGAAGGTGGTTGGGACCTTGAGAAACCGTGGCGACAGCAGCAGCAGCCAGGCTGAAAGCTCGAAAGCTGCCAGTCTCTCAAACTACCTCGCCCGGACCGATTCGTTCAGGTTGAGAGCTACAGGGATATGTGCGAGTGTGTCTGTGTGTGTGTGTTAGACAGAGATAGAGCGTGAGAGCATGTATATGTCGAACCCAACTTGTTTCCAGGAGTGGTCCCCCCCCCCTCCCCCCCGCCCCCCCCGCCAATTATAATCCATGCCGCAGAGACTCTAATGAAATAATTGCGCGGGGTAACACAGGCTGCAGGAATGTAAAGACTTCCCAGAATGATCCAGGTTACTGTACACTCTCCCTATGGGCGTTCAGCTAGCCTGAGTAATGATGGTCGAGAGAGCTCCACACACACACAGGAGAGAGAAAGGAGAGAGAGGGAACCAAGAATCCACCCTCCTCCTCCCAGCCTAATAACCCCTACGTCTATTAATATGCCAGACACGGGTATTATGAGAACAGCCTGACCTTTTTCTACCTTTCCTTGTGTGTCGTATTGCGTAATACCAGTGGCTGTCGCTACTAAGAATACAGAGGGGCTTTCTGGGCTCGGGCTGAGACGGTGTTACATCTCTCCCTGTGCTTTTATCTCGTCCCCGGGTTCTCTCACAGTGAGGTATTGGGTTAACCTACCAGCCAGCCGGTTCACGCTATTCTCATTATACACACTTTCTCTCTCTCTCTCTCTCCCCCCCCCGGATCATTAGACCTCCCCCAGAAGAGGAAGAAGAGCCACCGCGGTGAAAATGTCAGCGAGCTAACTCCGAGCTTCGCGTTTTTGCTCTAGTTCAAGTAGCTTCTGTGTGCTCAGTCGGAGAGAGTGCTGTGGAGTACTATCTCTTTCTCTCTTTCTCTCCCTCGCCCTCCTTCTGCTCTCTCTCCTCTCTTTCAAACCTCGCGCCGCTCTCTCTAAGCAGCCCTCTCCTCTTTCTATCTCTTCTACTTCCCGCTCTCTCTTTCCCCCCCTCCCTCCCTCCCTCTTTTAAGATCAAAACAACAAACTCTACCCGACCCACACCGTCTCTCGCTAACGAGAGGACTTTTGAGAGCCGTCGACGGCGGCACATTTTCAAACCGAACCGCCGTTGCGTTCCTCGCCCTCTGAGCTACTTCGTGTTTGTGGTAAATTCCCTCTGTGCCAAATCAAACAAACAAGCTGCCATGGAATCTGATGAGCAGATTAGTGTCTATACACTAACACCACAACACACACACATGAACCCTCCCCCCCCCAACACACACACACTTACCACACCTGGATGTCTTAAAGTCCTTATGAGTCTATACAGGCCACGCTTCCAACGCACTATTTCACCCTTGTTGCCATGTAAACACGACATTTTCTCGGAACGTAGCATCGGATCTGTGACCTTCAGATATTGACGGGGGTGTCGATAAGATGGAAGATTTCGTCTCGCTCGCTCTCTGCTTCTATGAACCGGAAAGAAAGAGCCAGACGCCAAGTGAATGGTGTGTGTGTGTGTGTGTGCAGGTGTACGGGTGTGCTTGGTTTGGCGTGTTTGGTTTGAGGATTATGAGACAATGGTATTTACGGAGCTAAGTCCTAGTGGTGTATATCAGCTGGTTTACAGTCTGGTCTCACCAAGGTCAGACCATCAGCAGGGGTGAGAAGAGTGCCCAGGCTAAAGCCACGCCGTGGAGAGAACATGTTTTAACCACCCCACCCAACGACTGAGGTAAAGGTAACGGCGGTTCCTCAAAAGAAGTTCGTCTTTTCCAAATAACGCGTCAGACCGACGCGGTTTTGTTCGCGAGGATTTAGCGTTCCGTGTGAAGTGTTTTCCGGAAGGAGTCAAGTGACACACCGTCGCCAGAGAGTGTGGTTAGACGGTAAGAGTTGTTGACACATTGCGGTGCCCTGCGTTTGGGTATTCAATTTTTTTTGGGGGGGGGTATTCTTCTCGTCCCTCCTCCTATGTCAAACTGTCTTGGTTTTTTACAGTCTTTCTCTCTTTCTCCTTGCTGACAGAATACATGAATAAAAGAAACAGGGGAAAGTTTTAGACACCCACTCCCCACTCACACTCACCCCCCACTGCACCCCGCTTCAGAGCATAACCCGTGCTGGGGTTTTTTTTTCTCTCTCCCTTTTTCTTCTTCTTCTGTAAAAATCCCTTCGTTCCATTGTGCTACAGAAAGCACTAGGAGAGGGAAGTGAGAGAGAGAGAGCTGGGGGCCGTGAAGGCCTGTTCCCATGGCAACAACCAAGATGAAAATTCTTACACTGCGAGGGCATTCATTTTGGTAATTGCTGCCTCTTTTCTCAAACCCGAGCACCTTCACTTAGGCTTACGTGCGTGTACGCAAGTGCAACCTTGGACAAGACGTTTACACTTTTTTTCCTACCCAAATGTTGATATATATACATATAAATGGATTTTCACCCCAACCATTCATATAGAATCTCTTGTCGGTTACAGTTGCTACAGTTCTGCACACCCCTCTCTCCTCCCTCTGTCCCTCTGTCCCTCTCTCCTCCCTCTGTCCCTCTCTCCTCCCTCTGTCCCTCTGTCCCTCTCTCTCCCTCTGTCCCTCTCGTCCCTCTCCTCTCTGTCCCTCTGTCCCTCTGTCTCCTCCCTCTGTCCCTCTCTCCTCCCTCTGTCCCTCTCTCTCTCCTCCCTCTGTCCCTCTGTCCCTCTCTCCTCCCTCTGTCCCTCTGTCCTCCCTCTGTCCCTCTCTCCTCCCTCTGTCCCTCTGTCCCTCTCTCCTCCCTCTGTCCCTCTGTCCCTCTCTCCTCCCTCTGTCCCTCTCTCCTCCCTCTCTCCTCCCTCTGTCCCTCTGTCCCTCTCTCCTCCCTCTGTCCCTCTGTCCCTCTCTCCTCCCTCTGTCCCTCTCTCCTCCCTCTGTCCCTCTGTCCCTCTCTCCTCCCTCTGTCCCTCTCTCCTCCCTCTGTCCCTCTGTCCCTCTCTCCTCCCTCTGTCCCTCTCTCCTCCCTCTGTTCCTCTGTCCCTCTCTCCTCCCTCTGTCCCTCTCTCCTCCCTCTGTCCCGTGACTCCCAGCGGTGGTGATACGGGTGCATTTTCTCATTTCCAGATTTGTCTTCAAGGCGACCGTCTGCTGCAGTGTATGCTGGGAATTACGGGGTTCCGCCCACCTGAGAGGCCTGTGGACCAGGCATCCCAGCCCCATTACAGATCCACCGGAGAGGGAGAGAAACACACGCCGAGCACCAAATACAACTTCCTTTTTCAACCCTCCCTGCATCTGACCCATGCTGTTTCAGGCTCTGGGAAAGCAGTGAAACAAAAACCTTAAATAAATGAAAAAAACACATTCCAGACAGGAACACAGAATGAACCACACAGAGATAAACAGCTCCTTTCAGCATGCTCACTCTGTGCCTCTCAGACACTGGCTTGTTGGCTGCTGGCTGCTAAAAAAACACCCACAAACAGCAACAAGGACACCTCTTCACCCCAATTATAGGCTGCAGAAAGCCTTTATGGGCCAGGGGGTGCATGAGGTGTAAAGATTAGGGCTAAAAGCAAAGTTACAACAGACGTTTTTTCCGGGCGACAAAAGGAAAAGCGTGTTGTTGTACGTTTTTTTTTCCCCGAGTGTTTGAAGTATACGGTGCTATTTATTTATTTTTAATGATGTTGTGCGTAATGTAGAACGCGCCAATGTTCTCAGCATCAGTTAGTCACCGACTCCCGAGGTCACCGCGCAACACAGGCTCTCGCCAGCCCGTTAATGGCCGTCGCGTAGCCAGAACTAAAAAAACACAGTCGAAAAACCTCGAATAAACAAAAACTCCTGTTCCTTCTCCTCCCTCTGCCTTCTGTATTTCCTGACGGATTAAGACAGGAGAGGGAGAGGTTGTTGGGGAGTAATAGAGAGAGAGAGAGAGAGAGAGAGAGCGAGCGAGCATGTCAGAGGGAGGATGCGAGTGGGGGATTATGGGGGCAGGATCTCAGCTCCTCAGCACAGAAGCGTCCACGCCGCTTCGTCTCCAGCCCGGAGAGTCTGTGTTTGTTATCGTTTGTCCTGTCATCACTGCTACTCACAGCAGGGAGGGAGCAGGGGAGGAAATGCATGCACAGCAAGAGAGGGAGGAGGAGAGAGAGAGAGCAAGGGGTAGAGAGTGGTAGAGAGAGAGAGAGAAGTAGAAAGAAAGAAAGAGAGAGAGAGGGTGTTAGAGAGGAGAAGAAGAAGAAGAAAAAAGTGGAGCGAGAGAACGAGAGCGCTGAAGAGCTTCCGCAGGCACGTTTCATCCCTGAAAACGTTTCCACTTTTTTTTTCTCTCTCCTTGGGTTTATCTTCCAAGGATAGAAAACAGGAAGAAGGAAAGAAGAGGCCCTTTGGAGCAGCGTCGCTTCCTTCTCTGGCCTTGTTTTGCGGTTCGGGTGCCAGTCTGTGATTAAGTCTACCGCGCAGCATGTTTCTCAAAACGACAGGCACAAATGGAACGCCCATCTGCCTTCCAAGGGCGCCGTTCTAAAATACATGTATCTGTCACACGCACCATTATGGGATGTCTGATCCCAGTTTCACAGATGCATGGCAACTGAAAAACCAGGTATGACAACAGTGCCCGTACGAATGAGGTGGGGTGAAACAAGAAAAGCTAGGATGACTCGACGCTAAATGTAGCGTCACCGCTCACCAGCCCTCAGATTGACCTTGATTATGACACGCAGGAAGTTGCCACCTTCTTCGTCTTCTTCTCTCCATTCTAACATCCTGTTCCGGGCCTAGTCCATACGCTCAAACTACAAGTCTTAGACGTCTAAAATAGATCATTTCAGAAATAATCCTTTCTTTGCATTACAATAACTCAGGCTGATTGTGGTCTCCGAGCAGAAACGAGGGTGTGCGCACGCACGCCAAGGCCCGCGGAGGGGGGGGGGCGCGGGCCATAAACCGTCTCTCTGAAGGAGAGTGCGGGGCGCGTGTCAAACGCACGGCAATTTTCATCAATCACCCCCGATAAGCCTCATCTCATGATTACGCGTCGGCGTCGGCGGGGCGCGGCAGCCGCTTCATCATCGCGTTGTCCCGCGCGAGCACGGCGGGACGTCAAAAAACAGCCATTAAGGGATATCGACAAAGATAAGTTGACCGGTGGGGTACCACTTGGGAAGGGACGAACCCTCTCGGTTCTACACGGTGCAGTAGAAGAAGAAAAACGGTTCAAAAGGGGCTGCGAACCATTTGTTTTCATGTCACGCGCGGCGGTATCACTCTACCACATCTAGTTATAATTTATTCAAGTGCATCATAAATTGGAATGCACTGCCAAGGCCTGCTTTCAGTACAAATAAATAAACACGCGCACACACACACACACACACACACACACACACACACAGAGAGCCTACATCTTCGAAAGAGAGAGAGATGAGATCAAAGAACTGTTGCATGGAGGTCATTACAGATGCATTCACACAAACACCAACCCCTTTCCTCGTCTCCCGTTCCACGGTCCACCACTAGAGGGAGCCCCCAGCGACCGACAAGTCACGTCGGACGCCACGGCGCATGCTTACACAAACACACTCACACACACATACACACACGTACACACACACACACACACTCTCCATCTTACCGATGTGGCTTTTTCATTTCATTCATGCACAGTGGCCAAGCTACTGCCTGTGAGATATGGATATTGTGCTGTAATGTGATGATGCAATAAAAGATAAATCCAATCTTCTTGGGAGGAGGGGGATGGGTGAGGCACACAGAAGGAAACACCAGCAATGAATATACGGGGTCAATGTTTTATATATATATAAAAAATCAATATATAGATAGGTTAACCCATTTTACTTTGAAAAGGGTGTTACTTCACTACAAGCCTCGGCCGGTTAGCATTGATGTTCATCATGAACTCCGTCATGTCACGCCGACACGCCACATTCGAGCCGAAGCGTTCTGAGAGAGCCATTCAAAGGAACAGACCTCTGTGACCCACGACACACGCTCACGCTCGTACGCTACGGTCTCGGTGTTCCCCTCACGCTATCTAAGCATGTGACTATGTCATTAGCGTTCCCCGAGCAGGAGTCCCACGACGAACGGAGAGATAAAGACAACAGGTACATCCCCCCCATACTCCTTATCCTCCAACCCACCCCTGCCTCAGCTAACCCCTAGCGGATCCACCGCTATTTAATTAGCGTTCGCCAGCCACTCATAACAGTGTGGGAACCTATTAGTGCTGGCTGTCAGATAGGAGCGTGTACACACACACACACACGGACACACGGACACACAGACACACACGTGCGTGTGCGCGTGCGTGCGCACGGGGGTGTCGGCGTAGCGTGGGGCACCCGGGCTCCGTCCCCTGCGGTGGCTCTGTCGTGGGCACGCCGCCCATCTCGCTCACTTCCTGCCAGGACAGCAGTTTGACTCGCTCCCCGGAGGGCCTGTCCCCACACACACACACACACACACACACCCTCGCATGCTGCCAAGGCCTGCATGGCATGCATAGGGACACAGAGTGTGTATGCAGTGGTGCCGCCTTTTCAGCTGCTCCTATATAAACACACGCGCCCGCACGCATCAGCGGCGCATCTGGCCCGTGCGCTAAGATAAATCCGGCATGTGATTCACCGTGACAGCATACACGGGCGCCGCCCCTGGGGCTCCTACCTGAGCGCGTGAAACGCGGGCCTGGGCGCCATCGCCAAAACAAACACCTCCTTCACCGAGCGAGGCGCTTTGCCCGGCTTGACAACACGCGTTACGGTGAGTAACATTATCTAACGTACGGTTTGACCCACGGACATGAACGGCCACGTTGGTTGGCTGGCTTGTGTGAGTTGAAAACGTTGGGGGGTGATCTATGTGATCTGATTGGTATCTCAGCCAGGCCCCTAGGGTCTCTGCTGAGACCGGGGGCCGCTGTCCGACCTCCTGCTGGTGCTGAATCAGATATGACCTTGCCTGGTGGTGAAGCAGACCTGAGAGGAGCTCTACTGGAGCTGGCAGGGTGGAGGAGGGTAGACAGGAGGGGTGATAGAGGAGGGTAGACAGTAGGGGTGATAGTGGAGGGTAGACAGTAGGGGTGATAGAGGAGGGTAGACAGTAGGGGTGATAGAGGAGGGTAGACAGTAGGGGTGATAGAGGAGGGTAGACAGTAGGGGTGATAGAGGAGGGTAGACAGTAGGGGTGATAGAGGAGGGTAGACAGTAGGGGTGATAGAGGAGGGTAGACAGTAGGGGTGATAGAGGAGGGTAGACAGTAGGGGTGATAGTGGAGGGTAGACAGTAGGGGTGATAGTGGAGGGTAGACAGTAGGGGTGATAGTGGAGGGTAGACAGTAGGGGTGATAGAGGAGGGTAGACAGTAGGGGTGATAGTGGAGGGTAGACAGTAGGGGTGATAGAGGAGGGTAGACAGTAGGGGTGATAGAGGAGGGTAGACAGTAGGGGTGATAGAGGAGGGTAGACAGTAGGGGTGATAGAGGAGGGTAGACAGTAGGGGTGATAGAGGAGGGTAGACAGTAGGGGTGATAGAGGAGGGTAGACAGTAGGGGTGATAGAGGAGGGTAGACAGTAGGGGTGATAGAGGAGGGTAGACAGTAGGGGTGATAGAGGAGGGTAGACAGTAGGGGTGATAGTGGAGGGTAGACAGTAGGGGTGATAGAGGAGGGTAGACAGTAGGGGTGATAGTGGAGGGTAGACAGTAGGGGTGATAGTGGAGGGTAGACAGTAGGGGTGATAGTGGAGGGTAGACAGTAGGGGTGATAGAGGAGGGTAGACAGTAGGGGTGATAGAGGAGGGTAGACAGTAGGGGTGATAGAGGAGGGTAGACAGTAGGGGTGATAGAGGAGGGTAGACAGTAGGGGTGATAGAGGAGGGTAGACAGTAGGGGTGATAGAGGAGGGTAGACAGTAGGGTGATAGAGGAGGGTAGACAGTAGGGGTGATAGAGGAGGGTAGACAGTATGGGTGATAGAGGAGGGTAGTCAGTAGGGGTGATAGAGGAGGGTAGACAGTAGGGGTGATAGAGGAGGGTAGACAGTAGGGGTGATAGAGGAGGGTAGACAGTAGGGGTGATAGAGGAGGGTAGACAGTAGGGGTGATAGAGGAGGGTAGACAGTAGGGGTGATAGTGGAGGGTAGACAGTAGGGGTGATAGAGGAGGGTAGTCAGTAGGGGTGATAGAGGAGGGTAGACAGTAGGGTGATAGAGGAGGGTAGACAGTAGGGGTGATAGAGGAGGGTAGACAGTAGGGGTGATAGAGGAGGGTAGACAGTAGGGGTGATAGAGGAGGGTAGACAGTAGGGTGATAGTGGAGGGTAGACAGTAGGGGTGATAGAGAGGGTAGACAGTAGGGGTGATAGAGGAGGGTAGACAGTAGGGGTGATAGAGGAGGGTAGACAGTAGGGGTGATAGAGGAGGGTAGACAGTAGGGGTGATAGAGGAGGGTAGACAGTAGGGGTGATAGAGGAGGGTAGACAGTAGGGGTGATAGAGGAGGGTAGATGGGAGCTAGCATGATGGCTTTTGAAACATAATGACTCCGTGCTCAGCATTCTCTCCCCTGTACTCTGAATTAGGTTCAATTTGAAAAAGTTTGTTCTCATACTCAGGGAGAAACAACCAAAACAACCACAACGTCCAACTTCAAACCCCCCCCCAAAAAAACAGGAACCTTTCGAGAACTCCTGCGTGTTTTCCTGACATTTTGACGCAATTAAAAAGCCCGAAAGTACTCCCACAGCCTTGTCCCCATTAGCCGAACACGTTCTACCCCAATTATTTCCCGTATCCAGTCATAGGCCATCTCTTTCGATGATAACACAAATTAAATGTTAATGTCCTTCGCTCATCAAGACAAGAAAGGAGAAAAGCCCGGAAGCATCATCACCTGCGGCTAGACACGTTCTGGAAGGAAGAGATTTCTGCTGACGCCATTTTGTTCAAGTTCCAGAGAACGACGAGGCCTCGAGGGAGACACGTTGTGTTTGGGCTCTTCCCCCGGAGCGAGGTGTTCTAACACGGGGTAGAGCGGAGGAGGGGTTTGAATATGTACGTCCGCTGATTCTCGACAGGAAGTTAGCTATTTCAGCTGCTCTTACGGTGATTAGCGCAGGACGAGCTCGTCAAACTGGCTGCCGGCACACACAGCGTTTAGCGTCGCGGCAACAACAACAACAGCCCCCGCGTCGGGCGCGGCGCCACGGAAACGAGCACCCCCGTGTCATTCGGAGAAGTGCTCGGCGAGTTTTATCAGAGCGTGCGCTCATGCAGCGCGGCGACACAATTAGGCCTCATTATCGATTTTCAAATGAGAGGCCAGGTGGCCTAAGAGGACTACAGACTATGGACTACGCCCTCCACCACACACACACACACACACTCCCTCCATCCCTACTCCACTCACAACCGAAATAGCCTGTGTGAATGGCTGCACATTACGACTCCAGTGTTTCGATGGGTTGTTTGTGGACTGCAGTGGAGTACAATGCAATGAGTTAGTGTGTCCTTGGTACTTTTACTGGCCCCTTTTGTACCGGGGCCGGGCCAGGCCAGACCAGGCCGGCTGCTGGGTGAAAAGCCCCACCGCTCTCTCTCTCTCCTTCACCGGACGACACAGCAGTGCAGAGCCGTAAAAAAAAATATACCCAGACTCTGCACCTGACCTCGCTCCCCTGCCTTCCTCCCTTCCACCAGCAGACAAGAGGGGAGGGAGTTGGGGGAGGGGGTGGGGGAGGGGGGGGCAGGCAAGAAATAGGGGAGGAGGGGTGATGGAGTCAAAAATGACAGGAGTGTAGAGAGGACAAGAGACCACTCCCGTCTCTCTGTGGTGACATGGCGATGAAACATGGCAGCTTTATCGCCACGCTAACGACTGCTCCTTCCATCTCTGCCCTTCGCCGGCCTTGAGCCTGCTCTCCATACCAACGAGCCGGGGGAGGGGGGGGGAAGGGGTGGAGGGGGGGGGTGGAGGGGGGTGGCTCAGACATCCACCACAACTTCTCCGCGTGTTCGGGCCCTCCCCGCAGACGGAGATGTTGGAATCCCTTCAGAGCAGTGGAGAAGCAGGCCCTGTTCCACTCACTCACACACACACACACACAAATGGCTTTGGCCCCTGACTTTAACCTCATATTACATCTCTCTCTCTCTCTCACTATGTGTCTCTCTCTCTCTCTCTCTCCTCTCTCTCCCTCTCTCTCCTCTCTCTCTCACTCTCACTATGTGTCTCTCTCACTATGTGTCTCTCTCTCTCTCTCTCTCTCTCTCTGTATGTTTCACTCTCCTCTCTCTCTCTCTCTCTCTCTCTCTCTCTGTACGTTTCACTCTCTGTCTCGGTCCTGTTTTGCCTTCTTTCTTTCTCCGTCTCTCTCTCTCTCTCCCCCCTCATCCCTATGCGGCCGTGCAATTACAGTCCTGGTGAGGAGACTGTGAGGAGCGTGAAAGCCTAATCCTGCTCCGCGCTGATGGGGGTTATGGGGAGAATCAGAGTGTTCTTCTCTTTCTTCGTTTTTTGTTTTGGTCTCTCTGTCTATCTCTCGTTATATCTATCTCGTTCTTGTTTTACCTCTCTTTCTCTATCTCTGTTGTTTTTTTTTTTTTTTTTTGGTTGTTTTTTTGTTTTTTTTTTTTGTTTTTTTCTTTTTTTTTCGTTTTTTTGTTTGTGTACCTTTTTTTTTGTTTTTTTTTTTTTTTGTTTTGGTTGTTGGGTGGTCCTGTCGGTGCGCGGTCTCGTTCCGCGTCCGCTCCCGTGGTCTGTCGCTGCTCGCGCGCGCGCGCGCGCGCGCGCGCGCTCCGTCTCTCGCTCGGCGCCAGCTGCGCGCTCCGGCTCTCGCTGGGGCTGCCTCTCGCGCCTTTCGCTCGGGTCCTTTCTCCCCCGGGCTGGTTTTTGCGGGGCGGTCTTGTTCTTTGGGGTGGGTGTCTTTGGGGGTTCCTTTGTTACTATGTTTGTTTTTTTCGATCGTTTGATCATAAAATCAAGGGGGGGTGTAACACTGAGTGGATAAAATCTCACGTGCTCATAAAGTGAAGATCTGGCGTGATTATGGTGCCGGGGGGTGGGGCAGGTCGAAGAGGAGGGAACGAGGGAGACAGCAACTGCACTCAAGGACTTATTGAACCACGGTTTTGCATATTCTCTGTTTCTCTTTACTCTTGGCTGATGAAAGATGTGAAGGGGGGGGGTGGGAGGTTTTCATACATGTTGTTTTTCCAAAGTGTGCTCATTTGAAAGTCTTTGAAATCCTTTCTGTCTCGGTTGTACGACTTAGTCCACCGGTGCCTTTGAGAGCTTAATGCTGATCCAACACTCAACAAGGAGTTTACAAACAGAGAAGTCGAATTAGGAATAGAATGACTACTCTCTGCCAGTAAATCACTGACTACACCAGCAGTAGA
The DNA here is from genome assembly GCA_903064625.1 of Mallotus villosus. Classification (NCBI taxonomy): domain Eukaryota; kingdom Metazoa; phylum Chordata; class Actinopteri; order Osmeriformes; family Salangidae; genus Mallotus; species Mallotus villosus. The sequence goes on along the minus strand of CAEFZP010000410.1, from coordinate 466,122 downwards.
TTGCTCCTGTATTTCTTAAACATACATGCTACTCTGGAGTATGTTGTATATTTGTGTTCCTGTGAGTTTAGCAACGTGTGCGTGTGTGTGTGGTGGCTTCCAGAGGCCCTCACCTGGGAGTGTGGCATCTCGCTGGTCCTCCTGCTGAAGGGAGGCCCCGGGGCCCCCGCCACTCTGCTCGCCGTTTGGAGGTTGATGGGGGACGCCTGCAGCGGCTCCGAGCCCGCCGCCTTTTGTCCGTTAATGTGTGCGGTCACCATGGAAACGGGAGCCTTGGCCGGCACCACGGAGATGGCTATGCTCTGGCTGGGCGGCTTGACGAGGGAGAGGGGCTTGGCCGTTCCTACAGGACAACTTCTTACCGCCAGCTTCTGTCAGAGAGGAGAGAGAGAGAGAGAGAGAGAGAGAGAGAGAGGAGAGAGAGAGAGAGAGAGAGAGAGAGAGGGGGGGGAGGGCGAGAGACAGATAGAGAGGGAATGAGAGGAAGAGACGGAGTGAGAAGGAGGAGAAGGGGGAGGAGGAGAGAGGAGAAGAGAATGGGGGAAAAAGAAACAGAATTGCGGTTGGCAAACGATGAAAAAAAGACAGGCGAGAAGCTCACAATAGTATACACTTCACACCGCGTGTGTTGACTCCGAGGGAGTTACATTATGGGAACCTCAGCGCTTCCAAAGCACCAGCACAACCTTATGAATCGAACACAGGGGTGCACACTGACGTGGCAGACTTGTAGGGGAACCGGGGGGGGGGTTGGTGGAGGGATGTGTGTGTGTGTGTGGGGAGGGAGGGAGGGCGGGGGGGGGTTGGGGCGCTGGCCCGGGTCCAGGTTCTGGGAGCGAGGCCTGGGCTCAGACGAGGAGAATCCCTCCCTGGTGTCAGGACACGTCTGCCGGGGGGTCACACGGCCCAGACTGCCCTCGTCGTGTCGCTCGCTCGCAAACACACACACGTAGACATCGCCCCACACACACTCCCTCCCCCCCCCGGAGAGGCCCTCCCCTGCCCTTGTGGGAGAGAAAATGCATCTTCCACAGCGGAGAGAGAGAGAGGAGAGAGAGGAGGGAGGGGGGGAGAGAGAGATAAGTACATCTCGCTTTCCCCGGCGCTCGCCCTCGCACAACTGACAGAAGAGGCACTCTAAATATTTGATATTCCATTCCACTGCCCCCTTCTTATTTCGCTGCTCCCTTATATCGTTTTCTTTTTTTCTCCTTTTTCTTCTTCTCTCCCTTTTCTTCTTCTGTGGAGTACATGGGGGGTGGGGGGGTGGGGGTGGGGGGGGGTGGGGGTCGAGGAGGAGGAGAAGGGGAGGGGGGGGGGTTCATTCTCATCTGCACTCTGGTGAAGGACCCCCTCTCTCTCTCTCCATTTTTCCGTTTCTCTTTCTGTCTCCCTCCCTCCTCCCCCCGCCCCCGACTCCATCTGAGATGTTGTTTGTACACATCACGTCAGAGAAAAGTGGGTTTTGAAGACCCTGTTGTCCCGGGCGAGTCTTATTTTTCGTCTGGAACACCCACGAGTAGTAGATACCTCCAGGGCGTGCGGCGGCATCACTTGAGTTAAACAAACTGTGAACCAAACCAGACTAATGCTCTCGACGCTGAAGCGCTTGAGGAAAAGATTCTGCACGCTTTTCGCTTCATTCCACCGGACTACAAAACGGCGTTGATGTTGCGGCGAGGCCGACTTTGAAGGGGGCAGGTTGTAGGATTGGAAGAGGCTTGTATCTTTTCAAACTGGAGGATAGACAGGGAGAAACAGTCCTTGCCCTCCAACAGTAAAGTCTACATTATCCACTAGACAAGAAGGCAGGGGCTCCTCACTCATTGGCCAGCCAGGAGTGTGGAGATGGAGGAAGAAGTGGAGGAGGGGTGGAGGATATACCAAAAAAATGGGGGGAGGGGGGCGGGGGAGGGATTCTGACTGAGTCTCTGCATGCCTAATCAGGTGGCCAAGGCCCCTCTCTCCTTCCCTGTCCTTTCCAGAGCTGGAGTCCTTGTGTTTTGAGGTGGTGGTGGTGTGTGGTGTGTGTGTGGGTGTGTGTGTGTGTGCATGGTGAATTTATGGATCAGGAGTGTGAGTGCAGAGGGGAAGTGGGTTGGGGGCGGGGAGACTGGAGGAGGAAATAGAAATATAATAAAAAGGAGCGAGGGAGGAAAGTAGGAGGGAGGTGGGGTTAGGCAGAGGTTTTTTTGGGGGGGAGGGGGGTGTCTCCGTGGAAACTAAATTCTCGCTTTGTGTCCAAATCCACTCTAATCAGCATGTCGAACAAGAGGGGGAATGTTTCTGAGACGTAGCGGGGGTGCTCTTTCATTCCCTCTCCCTCTCTCCCTCTCTCACTCAACGCTCCCTCACTCTCTCTCTCACTCTGTCTCTCTCTCTCCCTCTGTCTCTCTCTCTTTCTCTCTCTTTCTCTCTCTTTCTCTCTCACACACTCCTCGGTTCCCTCCCTCACCATCTTTGGGGCCCTATTTTGACGATCTGAAACGCAAGTAGCAAAGCGCAAAGCGCAAAGCGCAAGTGGGCGGGACTCCGGTGCGGTTGCTATTTTAGCAGCGGGATAAATGACTTTTCGCCAAGCGCAAATCTAAAAGAGGTAGCTACATTACTAATGGGTGTGGTTTGGGCGTAACGTGCAATAAGCCAATCAGAGCGTCATCTCACATTCCCTTTAAGAGCAGCGCTTGTTCCATGGCGGATTGCTATTATAACGGCGGATTTGCCAGGCGCACGCCAGCGGTTCACAGGAGACCGACGTTCTCGTCAGGACCGTAAACGATAGAGAAGTGATTGTATGGGAAAGGCAGAGCAGTTTCATTGCACTAAGTTGCCCACTCATGCTGCTTATTCAAATGTAGCCTATTTTGACATATATTTAAAAAAATGTAATTGCTTAGTTCTTAGAATTAGTTTAACTGTTGTAGCCTACTTTTGTTTACTTAATGTGAGACCCGTAGGGTATATGTTTATTTTTTGCACCTTCCTTCCTGCCACAGTAAATTGAAAACTGAATTCAGATTCTGATGTGCATGGGAGAAGAAACCTACCCAAATTAGCTTCGGTTTAAACAGGCGTAGGAGTAAATTGCCACAGTTGTTACAATTCAAGTTCACATACATAGAGATTTCTCATGAACATCTTATTAATTATTGATATGAACGAAATGTAACACAGCTAGCCATACAATAAATCAAAACAATACGTAGTTTCGCAGGAAGAATACCCTGGCTTCGCAGTGCGCACGGACCAAGCTTGCGCCGTCAAAATAGCATCTGAATAATGCGCCATTGTCTTTAAACCACCTTTTTCCTGGTCAGTGGCGGAATGGTTTTTCGGAAACCGCAAGATAGCACCAAGAACGTTTGCGCCGGAACACGCCTCCTTTTTCGCTGAACCGCCCCCCGGAGCGCAAGGTCATTTCGACGTGCGCCCGTGGAGGGAAAAATCCGCTTTGCGCCGAGTGCAAGCTAGGAATGATACTTGCGTCACTGACAAAGTCAATTGCGCTGGGTGCAAGATAGGGCCCTTGGTGCGTGCCGGATTCATGTAAAACAACAAAAGTCACAGAAATAGAAACCGCAACAATACTGCCAACACAAACATAATCGAGGAGAGAGAGAGAGAAAAAAAGACGCCCGCTCGGTTATTCGGGTTTCCAATTCCACGCGGTCGCAATCCCGAGATGAGATCTCGGAGAGATAAAGTTGCGTTCATAAACGCCGCGGCGCATCCTAATGAAAACACGCTCACGCGCGTGATGACGTGCGGAAACGCGGAGAAACACACACACACACACACACACACACACACACACACACAAATGAATGGCCGCCTTATCTCCTGTAAGCCAGTATAGAGAGGTTGTGTTCCCTAAGTCCATTACCCTAAATAAAGGAATCAGCACATTTGACTCTCTCCCCGGCAGGATTACTTTCTCCTTAATCTTTAATGTAGTTGTGATGAACAACCGCGGACGCCGCCGCTGACATTCAAAGCGCCCCGCTCGCGGCCAGCTCCCCGCTCCTCCCCTCTGAGGCAGAACTTGTGCGTTGTGAGAACGTTTCTTTTGCGTTCGCGGGCAGACCGACTCTGTTGTTTTTCCTCCAGCGAGCATATAAAAGGAAAGACGACGTGCTGAGATATGAATGAACCCAGATGTAGAGTCAGGAGAAGGGGTTGAGCTTCAGAGAGGGGAGGGTGGAGGAGGAGGAGGAGGAGGAGGAGAAAACAAGGCGAAGTCTATCGACACTGTGCAAATGGCCTGGCAGCCCATCGCGGGACTATAATAAGAGGCTTCTAAAAGCATACCAAATCGTTGTGTTTCAGCAAAGAAACAAACGCACACAGAAAAAAGCACTCCGCTCCCCCCCCCTCCCCCAGCCCTCCATTTTCACCCCGGTGTGAATAGGCGACTCATTGGCGTGTTGTTATGAATTCATTCCCCCGCGGTGAGCGCGGTGGGGCCCATTGTTTCAGGGGATCAATGTAATCCACGAGCGGCCACCGGCGCTGGGCACCCGCATCTGGACGCGGGCGGGGCCCCCCCCCCTGTTTGCTCCACCCTGAGAACCTCCGATTGTCTCAAAGGTCATCCATTTCAAGCGCTCATCGTCCAGGACAGTCACAGACTAGTCTTGCCTGGAGAGAGAGGAGGAGGAGGGGAGGGAGAGAGAAATAAAGAAAGAGCGAGAGGGTGGGAGGGGGGAGAGAGAGGAAAGGTACTATATACAGAGAGTGAGTAAGAAGTAAGAATTGGATGGAGGGGGGGAGGGAGGGAGTGAGAGAAGAAGAGAGAGAGGTACTGGGAGTGACAGTTAAAGTGTAAGGGGGGAAGCAAGAAAGCATGTTGAGGAGACAAAGCTGGCCTTTCCAAAGTGACAGGTTAGTACACAACCTCCCCCTGCCTCTCTCAACCTCGGCCACTTTCACACCACACGGCCGCCCCCCCCCACCCCCCTCTCGTTTTCCCTCCCCCCCCTCTCTCCTTCAGTCGACAGGGCAGCCTAGCGTAGCCTAGCGCATGTCCTCAGAGGCTGTTTAAACCCCCGGTGGAGTGGCGGCGTCGATGCCGGGGCCCCGCGTTATAGAGCAGGAGAGCCAAAGTGCGCCGCGAAAAAACACTCGCCGCCGCCGCCGCCGCCTCTTCTGGTGTCGCGAGGCGGCGCAGCGCCTGTGTTGCGGCGGGCACGCTGCCAAGCGACGCTGTCCTCCTCACCCGGGAACACACAAGTGCCTCCGAGGGAAGACTTAATTGCTCGTATTATGCCATTACGGGCCCTTAGGTATGGATTTTCAGACAGACAGAGGCCTCGCTAATGTACACAAGGTGGGAAAGGGGAAAACTGCCCAAGACAGGCAGGCAATCTGGGATGGCTGGAACAGCGCTTGTTTGCGCGTTATCTTTTATAATGAGCGTGGGGGGGGGTGACGAGTTAAAAGCTGCTCTTTGGTCCTTGATGCATAAAAAGACGCATCACCCCCCACCACACACACCTCACCCCCTCCTCCCCGGCGCTTTTCACATGTCGGTCAACAACAATGGGGCCCTTGAGAAGGCTAGTCCATTTGCTTTTATTTTTTTACGAGGTGTTTACACACATACATTAATAATGTGTGTGCGTGTCTCAAAGGCCCGCACACCTCTCTGCTCACTCCCACCGCACTGCGACCGTGTGTGTGTCCGCCGCCGTAAACCTGCCCGCACAGGTGCGCAGACGACCGCCGATGAGGAAGGTCAGAGGTCAAAGGGTCGAGATGCTCCGCGTGCGGGCGGGAAGACAGCATGTTTCGTGTCCGCTTCCAGAGCGGACGGCTCTCTAATGAGGCCTTTTCTCCTCGCATCTCGGCGGCGGGCAGACGAGACAGACGCGCGTGGCCTTCCCTTTCATCAGCGTCCTCCTCCGCCGCACCTTTCATCCTCGCCACTGCCGCTCTAATGACTCGCCCGGTCACCGCCGACGACGAGAGCCAACAACCCCGCTTTTTTCTGATGTCGAGCCCAATTTCTGAAGTCGCTTTTTTCATTATTATTTATTTTTAATTTTTTACATACTCGACTTCCCTTCATGAGTTGATGATTGGCCCGCATGCATCCCTTGCTCTTCCAAACAGGCACCAGCGACCCAACCGAGTCTGGGGCGTCCGAGACGTCGTTATCCGCCTGGAGACCATATCTCTGGGGCTCCCGATGCCCAGCCAGCCAGGTGTGGGAGACAAAGGGGACAACCTCCCAGTGATTGGAGGAACAGTCTCCCCAGACCGGGTGGAGGTGGTGGAGGAGGAGGGAGGAGGGCTCCCAGACACCCCCCCTGTGGTACTTGCGAGGTGAAGGAGTAGGTTAATTGAAACCTGGGAGAGGTTTCCCCATCGGTGGGCTCGACAGACAAGCGCTGGAGCCGGAGGCGTGGCTTAGACACTGAACCCCGTCACCTCCTCGGGTCCCACAAGAGAACCTTCTGGGTCGGTGTCTATACGGCGGCCATAAATTGCTTTTGTAACAGTCAATCGCCGGGGCTGTTGAAGAGAGGTTCCGGAGACGGGCCAACCTCTGGAAGGAGCCTTGGTTTAGAAGACCTTTGGATACTTCAGTCGCCTTGTCTTTCACAAGCCCCCTTCGGGGCGGGAGAATCTGTCATGGACTCTGCTTCGGAGACGAGAGGACGCGGGGAAGCTGAGGTAAGTACGGCGGTCTCAAGCACTCCATCGTCTGACCGAACTCTTCAAGCGACACGAGGCATGGGCCCTCCACAAACACTTCAGCTTCAAGCAGCTAAGACATGTCCATCGACGACAAACGACAAATGACAAACTCCCGTCCTGAATTCTATTTGGTTGGGTACAGCTCAGACCCAAACACCCCCACCCCCCCTATTTCTGAACCCTTTCCCACAAGAGAGTTACTGGCACCCAAAATAGGGTGGGGATTACTGCAGGGGTTAGGAAGGGCAGGGGTTGGGGGAGGCCTGTGTGTTCCATGTTGTGTGTGTGTGTGTGTGTTTTGGCCCAAGCCCCATATTGAGCACCAGGACCCCTTCGGCCCCCTCTGGGTCCCCTAGTGTGCCAAACCCCGGGCAGGGGGCCAGGGCTCTCCTGTGTGCCCCGTTGATAAGCAGCGGGCCGCACGGCGCATGCCAGGGCGTCCTCCAGGGGGGGGAATCAATCAGCACACTGCCGCACTGTAACCCGCCAGGAGAGAAGACAAGACTAGTTGACTTGAGAGGCCAAAAACAAACAAAACAAAAGACACCCATCCATCCTTCCAAGCCTCCATTCCTCCCTCTCTCGATCCTTCCTTCCTCCCCGACCCTCCTCCTTCCTTCCTTCCTTCCTTCCCCCCCGACCCTCCCTCCATCCCAACTCCGCAGCACCTTTCGGGACTCGAGGGCCGCCCGCGCTAAACGGAGTGTAAACAAAGAACATGGCCGAGGGCTGTTTGGATTGCAATCTGATTGACTATGAAGGCGTTTTTGTTTTTTTCCCCCTCTCTCCTTCCTCCTTCCACGGGAGCTCTTATCTGAATGGCGTGCTATCAGAACGGCATCCTTTAATGAGCCTGGATAATCCTGTCTGCAGAGAGAGAGGACTGTGAGTAAACAGAAGGGCCCACGCTCTATCGAGGTTGTCATCCGAGGGCGGCCGCTTTCAATTAATTCCTGACCGCCAAGAGGGGAAGTGTTACTCCGTCCGAAGATACTTTGATAACCGTCGGCGACGCACTCGCGAAGATGGGGGGGGGAACGTCCACTCCATCATTTCGCCAATTACCACGGGGAACGGGGGAGGAACGGCAGCCGTACGCTGGTCGTAAGGAGACGGAGCCAGATAGCGGTCCATCGCTTTCTCCTTCAAAACGCCTGGACATGCAGAAATCAGGGGCGTCGGGCGGACGAATTAGCCCTCGATGCTACAGATAAACAATGGCTGAGCTCGCGTACTGCTACGTAAAATGCAATCTGTCTGTATTATTGTTCTTTTGGCCTCGTCTAAGCACAGGCGGGCATCACGTGAAACACTTATTACACACGCCGGGGGGAACGAGACCAACACAAAGGCGTCCAGACTAACTTTTGATGTGACGGCGTACGCGGGGAACAGAATTAAATCCCCGACTCCCCAATTTCCTCCCAGAGAGAAACAATTTGATCATGTGGTCACTGCCCGTCACACTGTCTGTAGACAATAAACCCATTTAAATGCAAATCATACATGGGCCGGCCCTGCCTTTCTTCATCTGGGAGCGGGCTCATTGGAATGCAACACAACAGCCCTCTCTCAACTCAAAGAAAAACCAAACACAATGTCCAGCAGATAACGAGACAGAAGACTGGAGTGGGCCGGGCTAAGTTAGGGACAATGATGGCGGCGTTTTTTTTTCGGTGCCGTCGCCTCGTTCATGTGCCGTTTTCAGGCCCGTTTCACCGTTCGGGATCTTTTCGTAAGGCCACAGCGTCGTGTCTCGTCTTCGGCAAGCTTATAGACGGAGATCGACTCGATGGGTTGTTGTTGTCGAACCGAAAAGAAAGAAAGAAAACGCGTCTTGATTTGAGATTAGCTGAGGTAAAAAAGTCACACCGTTCAGAGAGAGTGGAAGAAGCTGGATGTCGCAGCTACTTAGAAAAGCAATCAATATGACTAATCCATTTGTTTTGGTTGAATCCCACTTCTGGGCACTGGGACATTAGTATATTTCCTCTTTTATTACTTCAAGGAGAGAATAACATGTATAAGTATAATGCCTGATATCAAACTACGGGTGGTACTGTATATAGTTGAATTAATGTTTACACAAGCAACCAAGTCGATCTTTCTAAGGTGATTGTGCATTCGAAACAAATACAAATGAGTCAAATCAACCCTGTTGTTGACTTCCAACTGACATCAGGGCCTGCACACACAAGCTGAGCTAATTGCATTTTTCCGATGTTTTCAAGTCAAGCGACAGAAGTGAAACCTAGTTTATGTGTGTAAAAAAAGACGAGGAATTCGGCGTTCAAGGTTGCCATGCTACAGACACATCTTTAAACCTTTTAGCTGCCACCGCAGTATCACTAAGAAGTGTTTGCATAACTGCTTGATTTGCCATTGGAGGAGAAAAATAGAAATGTAATCTACCCTGTTGTGACACATTGACATTGCCTGCTGTTCTCACCGCTGCCTCTCTCAATCAAAAGATGATCGAATCTCACGCTCCCCATTCCCAGCCCCCACCCCTGGCACTGCTGCGCTCCCTCACACACACACACACACACACACAACACACACACACACACACCCCGCTCCCTCACACACACACACACCACACACACACACACACACACACACACACCCCGCTCCCTCACACATACATACACAGACACACACACCACACACACACACACACACCCCCGCTCCCTCACGCTTTATTAGAAGTCAAATAGCATGTCAGCTTGTTTCATGTCTGTCTACTCTATTTCAGACGTGGCAGTCTGGGTAAAAGCACTCTGCCGACAAGTCAGAGAAGGCTCGTTGTCGTGAGGTGATAGCGGCGGCGGTGGAGAGGCAGGGAAAGTACCTGACGCCGACAAACGGAACCAACCGGAGCCGCCGAAAACAACGGCGGTCGGCGCTTCGCGGCGCTTCACTCGTGTTACACAGCCTCGCAACCTGCCGTCGTACGGCCTTTCCATTTGTCGTTCCGTCAGTCGCGCCCGAGAGGACACACAGCGGGAGCCTCCACCATGTAAATGCACAGCAATAGAAATAGAAAATCCCGTAGAAAACGCCAGAACGTCCAATTCCAGTCTGTCAGAAGTCTCCCCGGGCCTCTGCCACGGCTCCGTGGGAGATCTCGGTGGCTTGGCCTCTTTTATTAAAAGCCCGGTGCACCCGCCGCCCCACCTCGCCCCGCCGTTTCATCCGCCGGAGATCCCGCCTGTTTCCTGTCACTACCCATCAGCCTCAGCGAGAGGCGAGCAAGCGTGCTCGCGGCGAGAGCCAGGAAGTGGCGCAGTGGGGCTGGGCGGGCAGGCAGGTGCCAGTCAAACGGGGAGGCGCTATATTTACCGAGGAGGAACGCCGTGCGCCGCGTTCGCATCGGAGAGAGGAACGGTGCCATTTTGGAAGAGCGTCGCCTCAGGGAAAGGCCTAGGATGGCGTATCAATGTGTACAACACGTTGTACCGGTGCAGAGTCTCACCTATTAGACAGCGTATGATCTCTCAAATGTACCTTAGCTTAGCTATTAGCACTAAGAAACATACTGAACGCTAGTGCTATTATGTTTCAGTGCCAGTAAAAGAGAATTGTGCTTTGTCCCTCTTTGTTGACAGCGATTATACAGTGGGGGACTAGCCTTATCTTGTTGTCGGCAGGTAGTCCTGAAATGGAGAGTGAAAGAGATAAAAGGGAGCGAGAGAGAGAGAGAGAGAGAGAGAGAGAGAGAGAGAGAGAGAGAGAGAGAGAGAGAGAAGACAGTCATCTACTCCCGGGTTTCATTTCCTCGACCGTGGCCCTCCAGTGTTCCGTTGCCCAGGCGAGGCCCACTGGAGGTTGACTCAATTACAGCTGAGCACCTGAACATATGCTTGAGTGTCAGCTCGCAGCTCGGTCATGAGATATTGCAGCCGCCTTTCCCTGAGAACGCATGGGGAAATCACAGACATGGAGAGAGAGAGAGAGAGAGAGAAAAGTGTGCAAAGCTCCGGTGTTTTTCCGCTCGTGTCAATTCCTCCACAATTAGAGAAACCGCCTTCTACTTGAGGGCCTCCACTTCTGGCGCCCTTTCTCTCTCTCTCTATGTCTCTCTCTCTGTCTCCACCTCTCTCTCTCTCTCTCTCTCTCTCTCCTCTCTCTCTCTCTCTCTCTCTCTCTCTCTCTGTCTCCACCTCTCTCTCTCTCTCTTCCAGTAATGAGCCATGACTATGGGTATGAGGCACGAGACTAGCCCCTCTCCATTCCAGGGGGACTGGGAGGTGAACCTAGGGACGGCAGGTCACCTAGTACCCGCTAAGCTAACATGCTCAAACATGGCATGAAGGTCCCTTTCCGGTCACGGCTACACAGCGACACATCGTCAAACGAGGGCGAGCGTTGATGATTTCGCCCACTGGCGAGGCTTCGGGGTGGACGCCGCATCACATGGTCTCTGCCGTCGCCACGGTCACTGTAGAAGTTTGGTTCTGCTTGTAAAAAAAACGAAACTAAACAAAACTATTTTCTTTACCTTATTTCTCTCTCTGCTGCTCTCGGCTCTTTGCTGGTCGATTCAACGACTCGCCGCGTTACCATAGCGAGGCCGGTCCAATTCTGTGGGTCGCGCCTCATTTCAGCGAGTTCACTTGGTTGGACGGCGTAGGTGCTGCACTGTGACCACGGTGATATGCTGCAGGGATACCACCGGAGTTCGACCACTTCAAAGTAGCGGGGCGCAACTTCAAAGTGGATCATCTGTCAAAACTAAAGCCCCTCTCTCTTTCTCTCTCCATGTCTCTCTCTCCCTCTCCCCCCCCTTCCCTCCTCCAGCTTCCTCCACACCCCCTCCCATCCCTCTCCCCCCTCCCGCTCTCCCTCTCCCCCCACCCTCTCTCTCTCCCTCTCTCTCTCTCTGGGACTCTTATGAGAAATCGCTGCAGGATGCCCTAGGATGTATGTAAGGCCAGCCAGATCATTCACTAAGGTGGAGCTGATCTGGGAATCATGGAGAGAAACTCATCTCTGCTCGCCCCTTCTCCTAATGAAGACATTGCTCACCTTCCTCCTCCGGCCCCGTCGGCACCCTCGCAGAGAGCACAGCACCGCGGGGCATATTGACTCGCCGTGGCAACGGGGCGGAATCGCGGAAAGGTCAAACTCTGTATTAGGGCGAGACGTCCGGAGAGGAATAGAGTGGCGGCGCGGCCCACCAATCATCTCAGCCGTTTGTCTCGAGACGGGGAGGCGATAAGCGAATGAGAAACGGCCCCGGGAGCGGGGGTTGGGGCAGGGGGCAAGGCGGCCGTCGTGGAAGTTATTGGTGTTGATTAGCGCCTGGTTAATGTCCGTCATCAGCGGTGGCGAGCCCCCAGGCATCTGTGTTAACCCTGGTCCCTCTCCCTCTCTGTCACTCGCTCTCAATGTCTCTCTCTCTCCCTCTCTGTCACTCGCTCTCAATGTCTCTCTCTCTCTCCCTGTAAAGGCCCACGTATTCCGCCATCACCCTCGTCGACTCCCTTCAACCTCTCTCTTTCCCCTTCCTCTCTCTGCACAAGAGGCTGCCATCACAGGCTCTGTGTCCACCCTGGCCCCCATCAAAAACCTTTAGCTTTGTTAAACGAGCCAAGATCCTGGACGTCTACCAAGGCTAAACGAGATGCTCGTATCGATAGGGCGTTTTTCTTCTTCTTCCCTCTCCTGGACCGTAATGGCGAATAGTGGCTTATTGAATGGGGGAGAGCAGGGCGACAGCTTTAGCGCTGGCGTGAATTCATGGGTGCCATCACGGCGTGGGATGGCCTGAGGGCGGCTCTCAGCCAAGGCGATCAATACTTGAACCCACTGTTGTCATTCCGACCTGCTGGACCAGGAGATCAGAACGAAAATCCAAAGCCAGTCGATGACCGACAAGTGTTTTGAAAGTTATACCGGCAGAAATCAATGAGCGTCCACGTTGGGCTCATCGCGGGCTCACCCCCCCCTCCACCCCCCCCCGTCGAGGGGCCGGACTTTAAAACAGCCTCGCGTTTCCCGTCTCTCTACTTTTCTTGAAGCCGTTCCAAAGACCGCTTTATGGCACTGCTGTAAAAATGTGCTGACAAAAGGCTTCGGTGACTCGTCCCGATACTTGAGGGACTGTGTTTGTCTCCGCTGCTTTTAATCTCCCCGATGTCGCCTCGTTTTTTTCGTCAGGACTCTGTCCAACAGCCAGCCCCGGAGAGGCCCCCTAGACACTGAAGCCTAGCCCTGATAGGATGGAAGGGGAGGGGGGGGGGTGAGGAGGAGGGGGGGGGAGGAAAAGGAGGAGGGGAGAGGGAAACGGGACAGCTGGCACTCCTAGAGAGAGAGAGAGAGAGTTAGAGGGAGAGAGAGAGAGAAAAATAGAGAGAGAGGGAGTTAGAGGGAGAGAGAGAGAGGAAAATAGAGAGAGAGAGGAAAATAGAGAGAGAGGGAGTTAGAGGGAGAGAGAGAGAGGAAAATAGAGAGAGAGCGAGAGAGAGAGAGGAAAATAGAGAGAAGGAGAGAGACAGTAAAATACAGAGAGTGAGCGAAGAAGGTTTGATTAGGAGGAGGGAGGGCAGGGGGGTTGAAGCGGGGACAGAGGAAGGGAGGGAGTGAGAGAGGGAGACTGGGAGGGGGGGGGAGCGGGGACAGAGGAAGGGAGGGAGTGAGAGAGGGAGACTGGGAGGGGGGGGGCGGGGTGCTGGAGGCCAGCAGATGGACCCCCATTAACAATAGGGCCAGACAGATGCAGCCACAAAGAGCAGCAACCACACACACACACACACACACACACACAACGGTGCGCTGTGGGCCGCGCTCCAGAGGAGCCACATGCCAAACACACAAAAACACACACAATGTGAAGTGAGAAAACAATTGGGAGAAAGAGAGAGAAAGCAGCTCGAGACAGTCTGAGCGTTACTTATGAGGGTGAGTGTGTGTGTGTGTGTGTGTGTGTGTGGGGGGGGGGAGGGACAATCCTCAAACACCAAGTGGGCAACTTAAGAAGCTAACTCTGTAAAGCCTCACGCACACACGCACGCACACACACACACACACACACACAGCAGACCCAGAGCAGATCCTGACTAACTGCAACAGCTAATCCCTCAACTGTCATCTGTCACACATTTAGACAACTAGATCACAGATCAACTCTGCACCCACACCCTCCCCCCTCCACCACCACTCCTCCTCCCCCCCCTACCCCCAGAGCTCACTCCTTTATCCTGAACGTTAGGACGATTCCCAACTCGACGACAGGACGCAGCACGCCTCCCGCCCCGGGAACCCCGACAGGACACAGCAGCTCCAAACACGAGCAGAAGACTCAGAGTCGTCCTCTCCTGCTGGCAGGCGGTGCTCTGGTTTGTATTCTCTTGTCATGCTTGTTTAATGGCTTCCTGTATGAGCCCAGGGGTTGAGGGGGGTTGGAGAGGGGAGGGGGGGGGGAGACCATGACAAAGGGAGCCCCCTCTGTGGTGTGGCTTGACGCCTGGGGCGGGGGAGGAGCCACAGCAACCCCCTTTTTCCCACCCCAGCCCCCCCCTCCTCCCCTGACCCCACTGTGGTGGGACAGGGTGGCAGGGGGGAGGGGCCCAGACAGGCCCTCACCGGCCCCCCACAACACCTCGCAACCAGCCCAACTGCTAAACTACTTCCGCGGCGCCCGATTCCGAATCTGTTCAGACTCGTCTCACTCCGGCGCGGACGCGGCACTGACGGAAGCTTCCGGAGGGAAAGAACACAAGCCGGCTGGAAACCCAAAACTGGAGGAGTCCTGTCTCTCGAAGCACTTTAACGGAGGAGTAACAAACCCGAGCCTCGCTGCTCAAGGTGAATGAAAATGCTAATGGGGGTGAGGAAACAGCTAACATCCACATTGTCCAAACAGACACAGACACAGCGGAGAACTGAGCGGCGAAGTGGGTCCAGGCCTGCAGTGGAACGCTGAGTAATTAGGCCCAGGACCAGTCAAGAGAGAAGGAGGGAAGAGAGAGTGAGCGATAGGGAGGTGGGAGATGAGAGGGGGGGGGGAGGACGTGGGGAGTCGGAGGAGAGGACCTCGGAGCACGCCGAGCCGTGAAGCCGGGTCCCGTCGGCCACGTCAGACGAAGGCTCCCCATTGGCTCTCTCCCCTCTGTCTTAATCAGCAGCTAGGCCTCTTCAGAAGCCTCACTTGCTATGTCTTTCTCTCTCTGTCTCTCTCTGTCTCTCTCTCACACACACACACACTCACTTCCCTCAAAACACTTGGCCCCACTTTAGCTTCTCTCTCCCTCTCGCTCTCTCTCTTCTCCCTTTTCTTTCTTTCTTGTTTCTCAGCAGAGAGGGCCGGTGCGGGGGAATTGATTGGGCGCCGAGCCTGTTGCCTCTCTCCTCCCCCTAGAAGGTGTTCCTCTGCGGTTACTCTACACAGTGTCGTCTCTGACACAAACATCGCCGTCGCCTTCCCAATCTGGGGAGGAGAACGAGAAACTCGATCAATTCACTTTTTTTCCCCTCCCTCTCCAGTTTCTTCCACCGTTTCGCCTGGTTGCGCCTAGCTAGGGATATTCTCCCCCCCCTCCTCCCCCCCTCCTCCCCCTCCTTGCCTCGCCAAGTGTGACGGCTTTCAATATCAGTGTGTTTGGCTTGGGCCCACAGGCAAATATTGACACCGTGGATTTGAATGAGAAACGTTGATTTCTGAGGTGGTGGCGGGTGGGCAGGGGGTTGGGTGTGTGTGTGTGTGTGTGTGTTGGGGGAGGGGGTTGTGCGAGGTGGGCGGTTTCGATGAGAGGAAGCTCCAAACACCGCAGGAGGAAGATGGGGGCTATTCTGACCCCAGCGTGTGTCTTTGGGAAGCCACTACGGACCTCCCGTTGGGGACAGCCATTCCTGTGGAAAAAACACCCTTCCCACCAACCGGCATCGTCATCAGCTCAGCTGGTTCAGAACCATCAATTCCTCACTTACATGCCAATTACCCCGTCCTTTCAATCTCTTACTCTCTCTCTCCCTCTCTCTCTCTTTTTCTCTCTCTTCCCCCTCGCCATTCTCTCACTCTCTCGCCATCCATCTCCATCTGTTTCTCTCCCTCTTCTTCTCCCATCTTTATCCTTCTCAATCGCTCTCTCTCTCATTCTCCGTCTCTCTCTCTCAATCTCGCTCTTCTCTCTCGCACCATTCTTCATCCTTTTCAAACGCAGACAAACACCTCACAGTGTGAGACGGAGGTACAGAATGCAGGCAGCGGTTAGGAAGAGCGATGGACAACAGTCTGTGGGCCGGCTCATTAGATCTGGCCCCGGTGGAAACCCTGGGAGCCGCTGGATGGACTCTGGGCTCTTCCTAGTCCCTCTCTCCATCCACTTCATGATTCGTTCATCCAGCCAATTACCTCACTCTTAACAGGGTGTCAGACAGCTCCAATTAAAACAGGCCGACTCATAGATGCCCCCCCCACCTCCGCCCCCCGTTCTGCGACATTATTGCTCATCCACAATCACTTCAAATTAGATCTGCGAGTCAATACTAGAAGTCAATATTTAATTTGCTCATAGCGGGTGGTGATTTAGTCGGGGACATGGTGGACCGGGGTGTGGTGCTACAGACGGGGGCACAGGAGAGAGATGTGTCTTCCATGCAGCAGCCCGTAGCATCGATAGTGACTATCGGTGACACGTGCCACGAGCCCATGGTTCCTGGACTAACTGCAACGCTGGGAGAGGACGGAGGCGTAAGGATCATCAAATAAAGGTCATTAAAGTGTTGTTAGAAAACAGCTGTGCAGGGTGCTGATTGGCTGACTGAGAGGAGGGAGCGAGGGAGGGAGGGGGACAGAGAGATAGGTGGAGGGGCTTCCTGTGTTCTGAAGGGCATATGATGGTGTTTACATATCGAGTGTGACTGCACAGACCAGACACACTACTCGTGTCTGGAGCTGAAGACGACTCTGAGGATCACGGGAGTGTGTGTGTCTGAATGAGATCCTGCTCTACATGGAAGCCTGCTCAGTGTGTGTGTATGAATGAGATCCTGCTCTACATGGAAGCCTGCTCAGTGTGTGTGTATGAATGAGATCCTGCTCTACATGGAAGCCTGCTCAGTGTGTGTGTATGAATGAGATCCTGCTCTACATGGAAGCCTGCTCAGTGTGTGTGTATGAATGAGATCCTGCTCTACATGGAAGCCTGCTCAGTGTGTGTGTATGAATGAGATCCTGCTCTACATGGAAGCCTGCTCAGTGTGTGTGTATGAATGAGATCCTGCTCTACATGGAAGCCTGCTCAGTGTGTGTGTATGAATGAGATCCTGCTCTACATGGAAGCTGTCAGTGTGTGTCTGAATGAGATCCTGCTCTACATGGGAAGCCTGCTCAGTGTGTGTGTATGAATGAGATCCTGCTCTACATGGAAGCCTGCTCAGTGTGTGTGTATGAATGGGATCCTGCTCTACATGGAAGCCTGCTCAGTGTGTGTGTATGAATGAGATCCTGCTCTACATGGAAGCCTGCTCAGTGTGTGTGTATGAATGAGATCCTGCTCTACATGGAAGTGTGTGTGTCTGAATGAGATCCTGCTCTACATGGGAGCCTGCTCAGTGTGTGTGTCTGAATGAGATCCTGCTCTACATGGGAGCCAGCTCAGTGTGTGTGTCTGAATGGGATACTGCTCTGGTGGGGTCTAATGGCAGGGAGATAAGAAAGAAAGATGTATTCCCAGAAAATGAGCATCACATGGTTCATGATAAACACTCCAGTAAACTCACAATATAATATATATACATTCTATTTCACTTATATTAACTATCGTAATTCAATAATACTACTGTAGTTTCACTTACATGGTGTGAAATAGAATATTCATGGTATATTAGATCACTGTTTTTTTCAGGCATCACCCGTGGAAATGTCCATGAATATGTTCATGTAGTAGACTGAATACGATTCCTGTGTCCTGTATGGACAGCCATTATGAAGGGTATTAAAACACTTGATAGGATTCTGATAGACAGCGCCCTGCCTGCCAGAACACATGCATAGACAGACACAACAACCAGAATGCAAATCTAGCCATTTACAAGGTAAACCTGAATGCTATAATAGAAAACAAATTCAGCCTCAATTACACACACCGATGCCTCTCAACAATTATCCACCCATCACGGAGCGCAAAGTTCATTTTAATTAGTTTTTCTGTGTGTGTGTGTGTGTTTTTTTTAAGGACTTCTCAGCAAGGAAAACTAAATATGCAAGGGCTGGAAAAGCCAAGCTGCCACAGAAAGCGAGAGGGAATCGACTCGTGCTCCGTAATGAATCGCGCCTCGAAAATTTAACTGACACTTAATGAATCTGTGACAGTTCCCCCCCAGCCTTCTCTTTTTGTCCTGCCTATTGGGAATCGGGCGAGAGAGAGAGCCATCGACATGCTCAGCGTTTTCCTGCAGTCGCGAATGCTTTACTGTCACACGAGGAAACGAGACAGAGATGAACAACAGGGGCACCCATGCAGAGTTTTTGTCACGATGGAAATGACCCCCTCGCCCGGCGTGCTGGAGCCCAGTGGCAGCGCCACGTCTCGCAGCCTGTGCCCACTTGGAACAAGTGTGTCAGGCAGAACCCCACTTCTGTCCCCCCCCGCCCCCCACCCCCCCCGCCCCCCATAGCCTGTGGCTGACTTGAAAAGAACCGGCGAAGTCGATTTTTCAATTCTCCTCAGCAAAGTTGCTCTCAGGTCTCTCCCCTTTCAGACTGTCTTCATGCTGCAGTAATTCTCTTATCCTCGCACACCCCTCACTTAAACAAACACACCAACAAAAGAAAACCTCCTGAGAGGAGAAAGAAAGAGGAGAGAGAGAGAGAGAGAGAGAAAACTACATGTTTTATCACAGTGTGGGCCCCTTGGAGCTGTCGTAGGACTAGCGCTAGTCTGTTTGTCATGTGTAAGTTAATAGCTATATGTCGAAACGTCCAGGGATGTCGCCAATCAAAATGGAGGCAGAGTCTACTATCACTTCTCGCCAGCAGGATAGTTTGAATGAAAGAGAGAGAGAGAGAGAGAGAGAGATATTGAATGTAAGAGAGAGAGAGAGAGGGAGGAAGAGGGAGAGAAAAGATAGTCTGATAGATACATACAGGCAGCTTCATTCTGTATGCATTGCTTTCCACACTGGGGAAATTTATAAGCAGTGCTGATAGTTACCAAATCAGTTTGACTAGGGAACGGGGCATTGCTGCGTCAGAAAGATTACCTCGCAGCTAAAAAAGCCCACCCCATTTTACAGTGACTACACCGCATTTGTCATTTTACAATGTCATGATTCCACTGTTCCCCCTCTTTGTCAAAGTACGCAGTTCATCTCCGACTGCCTTCTCAGCTTTATGCCACCGCAGGACAGAACAAGTTGACAAACGGCGCAGTGCACATCAGGCACTAGCAGACTGTCCTCACAAGTTCAAAAGATGTATACGTTCTCTTTCACATTGATGCGACTGATTGAAATGCAGACCGAAACATCATTGAATGGACCTTGTGCCTCACAGAAAAAAATGGGGGCATTGCTGAATGCTAGTTTGGTATGTTCTCCACACCAACTCCAGAAGGAGAGGAGAATTCCAGACACAATACAGACAGTTTGCTTTTGTATGCTTTCTTTGCCGTATTTGTATATCTACTCTCCTGAGTGGAATCCCCAGCTGCATAAAGAAAACAAAATATCCTTTTTACTGTTGTTTACAGCCACCGCTTCTGCTTTTGCTGCTCACAAACAAAACCGCCGACTCACCCGCTAACCGTCGAGCGAGACCGACTTCCCACGGAGCCCATTAGGGCCAACTCTGCTGAGGATTGGGGCTTTGCCCGCCTCCCGGGCCAGACTCTAGAAGAACCACGGCCTCCTCTGGGGACCACGGTGCGGCCCCCCGACCACGGGCCTCTTTCCCTCTCCGCTTCCCGCCCCCGAGCACCTTCCTGTCCCCACCTCAACGGGAGAGGCAGGCCGAGCCATCGGGGACCAGGGACTTATTGGAGGAATATTGGCGAGGCCAGGCTGAGCGAAGGAAGTGGGGGTGGAGGGGGTGGAGGAGGTGGAGGAGGAGAACAGAAGTGCTGGGTAGCAGGGGAAGTTTTCCCCAGCGTGACAGCTGCTGTAGCCGGCTCTGCTCATGGCCTGGGCGCGGACATGCTCCAACATGTTCCTACTCAATTAGGAGGTGCACTCCCCGCATCACAGGGTCGAGCCGCAGACAGGGAGACCAGCCAGATAGAGTATCAGCATTGTAAATGACAGTTCCAATGTCATTAAGACACCTGTAGATAGTGTTTCGAGTGGCGCGCTGAAGACGCCATCTTGGGGGAACTGGTCGCCAGATGTTTAACAGAGCTCGCGACAGAAGCAATGATGGCAAACGCGCGAGGTAGAACGCTATCGTTCCATCCGTTTTCAGTTCGTTTTTTTGGTCATTCCTAGAAATAGGAGGTGGAAACGTGCGCTGGCGCGACCTCCTTTGAGACTCTACGTATGTGTGGTTTCAGTGTGTGTAGCTTCAATTTCCAACCGGGTGAAAATGTATGTATGAAATGTTTTTATTTTGGGAAGCAAAATCAGTGGCGTCGACACTGCCACATGGGGAAGATGATGGAGTCGGTGCTGGCGTGCATCATGAGAGAACCTAGGTCCTCTCCAAACCCCCCCCCCTCGCCACCCCCTCTCCAGGACTGGAGTGGGGAGGAAGCACCATGGGTGGTATACACTTTAACACCTCCCCTCCCTCCCTCCCTCCCACCCATCAATTCAGAACATGCCTGTCGCCTGGGTGAGTCCCCACTCAATCTCCACCTTGAGGGAGAGAGAGGCCCCTAAGCTAGGGCCACTGTTGTCACGATTCGGGCGGAATTTCGGAACGGCGCCATGCTCGGACAAGTCGCGTCGGCGCCACGTCGTCTCGGCCCCGCCGTTCGAGGAGCGAGGGGTCTCTTCGCGCTCGGCGAAGACTCGAGACTCTTTAATCTTCACTCCTAGCAACAGCAGAAGGGCTCCGTATTAAAAGCGTGCCTTGGTGCACTTTGTCGAGGATTCAAATGTGAGTGCTGCTTCCTGTAGGCTTTGATCATTTCTTTGTGTAATGTTCCAGGACACAATGTTCCACAGGCCTTGCATTTTTTCTTTCTTTCCTTCTTCCTCCGTGCATTTGCAAACATTCATTTCCACCGGAACGGCAATTTTCGGGGGCCAATCTCGCTCTGTGTTTGATTCGTTTCGAGAGAGTCTTCTCGGGAGCCCGCGACATCAAGTCTTGGGCTGTTTTCATCCCTTTGTGATCCGCTATCAAACCCACAAATAGACATCAAATCCTCGGCCTTCGCCTGAGAAAGTACACTTGTCGCGGACAGGAGAAGTGGCCACTTTGCTTTTCATCTTCCTTTCTTCCATCATTTAAGAATTCAATCAGTGCGCTCGTGTCCATGGAGACTAAAAAGACCTTTGGTATTAAGAAGAGAAGTCTTCGCCCATAGAGCACACCGAGAACAGAACATTGGTTGTAATATTGATAATGCTATGCTGCTTCTAGTCGACTAGGAGTCCTTGCCTGCAAATAATAAGACACAGGCTTCTTTCTCTTGTCTTGTTTTCTTGCAGCCTTTTTCCGAGGCTTGAATTTGATAGTTGTCTAGTTCTTCCGACTCCTCTCTCAGTGTCTGTGAGGGCTTGTGGGACGCCCCCGGGCGCAGGGTTATAGGTTCACCCATTCTCATTACATCCAGGTTGGAGTTCGAGCCTGCTCTGCTGCTGACAGACCGGAGCAGTCCACGTGAGAGAGAGAGGGCGTAGGGGAGGGGAGGGGGGGTTGGTATCTTAATTTTTCTACTGTGGAATGGAATGGGAGAGCATACACATTTAGTGTCACCGTCACAACCTTGTGAGGGACTAGGCCCCAACTGCAGCCTGGGACTTGCCTTAGCATCCCTTCCCCAACACCAGTCAATATACTGCAGGGACTGACTTGACGGATACAAATCACTGTTCTTTTTTTCATCTTTACATTAGATGACATTAACTAGCATGTGACTACACAGCAGTGCCTATGATAACAACATTGTAGGTACATGGGAATTGCCATGTAATTCAATGGCGTTGACAACATAGCAGACCATTGGTAACTACGACAACAGAGTGCTTGATGTAACCTGAACTTAAAGTGTCGCCCAATTTTCTCTCTCGGTGCGTCTCAGTAGACGGGCTTCTTACACGATAGTATTTCTGCTAATTGGTCTTTTGGAGCTTTTAAATAACTAACTTTATCCAATTGAAATAATTTCCCTGTCATAATTGTCGTGCTAAATGGCTTTGCTCCCTGATCCTTTGAAAGGTCTGTATATTCTTGACGTGTTTAATATTCTCCTCACCTCGCTCCTCGACAACGCCTTCACAGCTCAGATGGCTAAAATAAAACGTCTCAGAAGCAAAACTCCAGAGGCGACGGGGGCCCGCGATCAATCCCATAATAAGCCTGCGAAAGTAGCATTGTGCTACGAGTCGCCCCGGACAACCGCGTCCTCAATTACACACCTGATAAGGCCTCATTGCACACCTCGGCATCAGGAGAGGACATGGAGTCAGAAACACCATTAAGGATCTCACCTCCTCCCCCCCCCCTCCCTCCTCTCCTACACCCCCCCCCTCCCCCCCCCTACCAGGATGCCAATGAAACCTCCTGCACCAATCGAAGGGCTCGCTGAGTATTAAAAGTCCCAGTCCCATAAAGGCTGCTGATCCATATGGCGCTTCAGAGAGACATATCATTACTATGCCGTGACTACCCGCCCCCCCCTCCCCTCCACTCTCTGTCACAGTGACAAATGCAGCGGGCCCCAGCCACCTTCGCAACGCAGCGCAGAGGGGGGGGAGAAACACACAGGCTATGATGAATGTATTCACGTTTATTTCGACGTGATTAGACGGATATGAAATGCTTTGGCCCTGCCCCGCCCCACCCCACACTCCCCGATCCCCTCGAATTTGCCTCCGCTTACTTGATATGCGGGACTATACGTCCGTGGCTCCTCCTCGGTGGTAACAATGACCAATTAGAATTCTATGGCACTTTTCATTAGGACTGTCGAAGCAAAGGTAGACTCTAAACAATGCCCCCAGAGAAGCTACGGTGAGGAAGGGAGGAGGGGGAGCAATCTGGCAGCCATTTTGTTGTCGGCTTGAAAAGGCCTCATAGGGAAACTTGCGTATTTACATTTCTAACGAAAAGTCGGATGCTTCATTAAGTATTTTTTATCTTAGTCGTCGTTGTTGTATCGATGGGTTAACTTAGACATTTGACGGAGAGAAACACATGCATATTGTTCCACTTCTGCTCGTCAAATTAGCCTCGGCGCTCCCTCCGGGTCAGAGCTGAAAGACAGACCTTTCGGCTTATTCCGGCTTCCTGCAACACCCCAAGGACACAGCCAGCAGTGAAGCACTTTATTTATCCTGGCAGATCCACTCAGTATTTCCTCCGATGCCTCCCGAAACTGAAAAGCATTTTGTTTTGTTTGGGGTTCATAGCTGGCTCTGAGGTAAAATATAGTCCATTTTGTATCAGTGAAATGACACCCGGTTCTGAACAAAAGATGTCTGGGTGGGAAAAAAGAGACGAGGTACAAAAGCAAGGTAGAACACTCGGGTGGAACGCTACAAAGCTCATCCTAATGGTGATATCCATTCCTTAGCCTTTTGTCACGGGGAGGTGTGCTTGTGCTTTCCATCAGACACACGTGTTATCCGGGTGGAACGTGTGCAGCTTTCGTCTGGAGCAGGTCTATAGCGACAATTAAAGTGGCACCCGTCCACTGCAAATCAAACTCTCCTTTTCCTCTCCCCCTCTGTTTGTTGTGCAAAAAGGGGGGTGGGGGGGGGTACTTGTTTTGAGCAACAAATGATTGCATTTTCGGTCGGTGGCGATCACTTTCCCGAAGGTTGACATTTTACTACAGTGAACGTATTCAAATTAATTTCCTGTTATTGCCTCGCTTATCAGAGGCCACAGATACGTAAACATAGATGCACACGAATGCTGCAAAGCAATTAAAAAGGAATGGGCTTTGGAGAGTGCCCCCCCCCGGAGAAGAAGATAAAAGGAGAAATGGTGTTAGGACCGCGCCTGGTCATGCCGCTCAGCTTGTCACAGTAGTTGTTGTTGTTAGTTTATTAATTTTTTGTTGTCTTTGCTGTTGCCATTGTTGGTCTATTGTGGCTGCTGTCTTGGGGCATCATTACACTAAATGACTAAATTAACCCAATTATTTTCTACCAAGCTAAAGTGCCACTACCGCCTACAGGGGCAGTATTATCCCAGGGACTATGTATGCATATTGTCCAACGCTCCTCCTCCTCCCCCATAATAACCCTCTAGGCCCACCAACTGTGTGTGTGTGTGTGTGTGTGTTTGTGCAGTAGGCCTACTCATTACTCATTGGTCAGCTGAATGTCTCTCCCGCTCCGGTCAGAGTGATGACTGCATGGCTTTTGTTTAATGAAAAATAATGACTCCTTCCTCCGCACGCCGCGCTCTTTTAGCACGAAGCCACTCCGCGCTTCTTCCCCCAACGCCGTTTAGGCAACCTAGAAATGAATATCCCCCCACCCACTTTTGTTTTATCATTGACTGGTTTTGGTCTTACGTCGCTGATGGGTGCCATTAACTCTGCTATAAGCAGAGGGACTTGTTTCCGTAGCAACATGCTAAAGCCACAAGGCCTTCTTTTCCCGCCCCGGACTGAACACGCTAACGCTAGCACGCACGGAACGCATGCGCTTCATCCCAGGGAGCTTTGGGCCTCCTCTCCTCTCCATTGGTATGCAGGAGATGTGAGGCTGCTCTGCCCTCTCCAGTTGGGGCTTCAAACACATGTAATTCAAATGAATGCTAATGCCAGACCTCTAGACAGTAGCCCGAAGCCTGCGCCGAGCCTCACCGGCCATCAGCAACCACACAATGTCTTTATTCCACAACAAAACGTGATGAAGGCCTTTTTTTTCCCTTTTCTTTTTTTTCTCCTACTGCCTGTTCTCCCTCACACCCTTTCTCCCTCCCACTCCTCTGTGAGTTGAGGAACACAAACACATACATCATCACAGCGGTTCCCCAGACGGTGACTATGACCTCAAACCGGGGTTCTTGAGGAGGTACACAGCGGTCATCATCGACGGCGGCCACCTCGGTCACAAGCTGCCGGGGACAAGGTCACGGCGGGGACAGGAGTCGGCGCGGGAAAACTGTTCGGGTGGGGAGGGGCTACGGGCGGGCGTTAGGTACGAATCGACGCTCTCTCTTTGGTTTTGAGTTACATTCGTTTTCATCCTAGCCTTTGCCGTAGCGGTGATGGACGTTGCTTTCGCGTACGCTGGCTAGGTCATATTGTATTTGTTGAGAAAACAGGCTAGCCCTAACATGGCTGATGCTAGCCATAGCACGGCTGAGGCGTCCGCTGACTTAACAGCATGGCTCGGGACAGCCGGGAGACATCGACAGCATCCTAATCAACCATCGAGAGTGACTGGGCCTTCACGTCCACTTAAGAGATTTCCGTAATCTCCCGTGTCGGAGTGGACCAGCGGGATGGACCTCCCGCGGTTGCCCTCGCTCACATCCCTACCCTCCTCATTTGCACCCGGGGAGAGAGCCCCCGCCGCCACCCGCTGGGAAAACCTAGCGCTACGTCTGACTGGGCCAAGGGCATGGGCTGAGGAGCCTGTGTAGACCATGACACACCTCTCAGGGTGAGAGGCGGGTGAGGCGGGTGAGGCAGGTTAGCCACGTTAGCACGTAGCACGCGGGTTGTCGGGATTTCAGGTGAAGGTCTTTATCTTCCCTAGTTTTCCTCTTCTTCTGTTTTGTTTAGTTTTTCGGTCACCCATTGTGATTCTCACTCTTTCACTCTCTCTGTCTCCCTCTCTCTCTCTCTCCGCATCCCACCGCTGCCTTTCACCCATCACTCAAGGCGACCTTGCCAACGAAAAACAAATTAAAGTCCCATTCATTATGCCGTGCTCTTTGTTAGCGCCTGCGCGCCTGACTGACGGCACAAGGACGCGTCTCTCATTTATATACCCCCCCCACCCCCCCACACACACACACACTCACGGCTAATAACACAGACAGATAAATAAAACATGCGCACACAATCACTTCCCAAAACCTTCTATATCCATGTCTCTGCCAAACCTCCACTGTCATAAATACAAACACTGTTTTCCATGGCAGGGCATCCTGGGTTATGTAGTTTTTGTCGGGAGTTTAGTGATGATTCACGTTACCCCCCCTGCTCCTGCTTGGTAAAGCAGGCACTGGCGGTGCTGTTCACCTGGACGACCACGGAAGGAGGAGGGAGTTCAGCCCGATAAGGTCGGCAGGCTAACCACAGAGTCGTATCCATCTCTTTGTGTGTGTCCTCAGAGCGAAGCTTCCAGTCGCTCATCACAGAGCGAGGAGAATGAAAACTGTCAATGCACTCTCTCTCATTCTCCCTCTCTCTCTCACTCTTTCTGTCTCTCTCTTTGTCTCCCTTTCTTTCTCCCTCCCTCTCCCCCCTCTCTCTCTCCCCCTATTTTGCCACTCAGCCACTCTCTCCCATTGTAAATCTTGGCGAGGTGTTACTGCAGCAGAGAGATGAATAAATCAAATGGTCATTTCTCATTCATGCATGTTTAATCGAAATAACTTAACTGCAAGAGGTTGATTCAAGAGCACTTCTTCCTTTGGCTGCCCTTTCTCAAGGTTATCCTGACACAATCCCGGCTATTGAAACAGATTTAACACACAGTGGGCTTCAGTCTTATACTTACAGAATTTGCCAGATGACAAAATATTGCCACTCTGCCATGACAGTGTTCCAAATCTCACGCAAATATGAACTTTGGAATCCACACCAACAGATGCCTTGACATGAATCGCCAAGAAAAAAATGGGATGTTCCCGGAATGCCAATTTCGCAACGTGCCTCCCGATGTTTAGCCTAAACATAGCAGGGGCAAACAAATATAATATACGCAAACAAACCCACCATTTCACATATACATAGACTTAGTTTCAAGTTCTCTTTACCCTGTCTGTGCATGTGTTTCATACTTTCCGAGAGCATGCTTCAATCCAGGCCTTTCTCCTCTACTCTCCCCCACCCCCCAACCCCTCCCCCCGACACACACACACACACACACACACACCACCCATTCTGGGCATGTCAGTCTTCATTCTCTTTAACTTTCACATCACAGAGTGACTGGCGTGCTCCTGAAGACCATGCTGCACTGTGATAAGAGCCTTACTGAGAACAGATCTCGACAAGGCCCCAGGGCTGTGGGGGATATATCTGTCAGGAAATCACGCCCTGGCCTCGGCGGGTGGAAAGGTAACACGTTAACGTTAACCCCCGATCTCTGCGTGCAGAGCCAAGACCGAAAGAGTCGGAATTCGCATTGCGTTTCGACTCACCCGACTTCCCCGAAACGTCGAAACCACGCATCTTTATTTGTCATCTACTTCCTCTTTGCATGTGCCAAAGTATGTTTGCTCGCTCGGGAGGTGGTAGCTGGATATGTACTGTATGTGTGACCCAGCATGTGTGCGGCAGCTGTGCACCTTTAAGAGCTGGAGAGGCACATTCGTAGCAGGCGGTCGTTTATTTACAGTGAGTCACTTTACCTCTTCCCTTCTCCCCCAGCGCTGTGTTTAAAAACCTTCGCAGGCTCTATTAATAGTGTGGCCGCCTGATCTCTAGTTAAGGAGAAGACCACATACACACCATGCCATCTTCTGGCTGCTGTAAGGCTGCAGCAGACGCAGAACAACAGGCTGTGAAGAAGAGGAGGAGATGCAGAAGGAAAAGAACATACGAATGTAACGTACAGGACGGACCGGCTTGACGGGCCTAGCTTACGCTTTAAAAACAACACAACAACACAAAACCACGGAGCTAAAAGCGAGCTTGTTTATTCGGCGCCGAGATGGAAGCGGGAAGGCTGAACACGTATCCCACACGTCGGGGTACTGTCTGTGCCCGACGTGTGATGTCACACCGGAGCGTCGGGGGCCTGTCCCGGAGCGGAGGCGCTCTGTGAACGGAAGCCATTTTGGAAGAGAGGCCGTGTGCGTGCCACACTGGGGCCTGCTGCACCAGGCCCCTTGCCAATGCCCGATCGTGTCGCAGGTCCAGCACAGGCCGGTCCTTTGCTATCATCTTCCACCCCAACCCCATCGGACCTGCCAACTTTTTGTCTATGGCCGGCCCTTACCGAAGTCAAGCCCCAAAAAACCTTCGGTCCTACCTTTGACCTCTGCTCTGACCACCACTCGCCCCCCCCCCTCCCCTCCCCTCCCCCCACCCCACAGACTCCCTCCCGGTCTCCCCCTCACCCCCGAGGTTCCCCTCTCTTCCTGCCGGCTCACCGAGGCTGCCGCTCGACCTTACTCCAGTTCCAGCGAGTGACTCAGGGGTCATCTTAACCCCGCTAGAACACGCGCGAACGCGAGGGGAGGAATACGTGTCGTATTTTTAGGCCGCTGAGTCAGACGTAGCGTGCGCGCGAGAGAGCGAGAGAGAGAGAGAGAGAGAAACGCAATCTCTCTCCTTGCATTCGTACTCGATTTATCGTCTTAACAGGGCGCATGAAGAATAATGACCTAATGTGGTGGATTTGCAACAGGAGGAAGGCAGTTTTCACCGCTGGATGGTGTGTTGGCATTAGCTGATACAAGAAACACCCCCCCCATCATCATTCCACGCACACAGGCCTCTCTCCTAGCCTGGAGAGCTCCTCGTATAGAACACCAGGCATTGCCTGCTGTATGCCCTCTGAGGATTCTTTAAAAAGATCTTATTCTTTACATTGAGGGAGCTTGAAGCAATTCGACTAATTCCTTTTGAAACAAGGAGGAGGGTGGAATAATAAGCCAGAGAACTGACGATTATTTCCGCCTTCAGACGGCGGCCTCAGCGTTCTCAGAGAAGCAGTGCGGTTAGTCACGGTTAGTTCCACTTCCGGCTCATTAGTCCAGCACCCTCAGAGAGCTCCACAGCAATAACACATCTTTGTGTCGGCTGTGGAACACACAGGTACGCGGGCTACTTGCGCTTCTTTTTCGACATGACGCAAAAAAAAGTCCCTTAACAGCAGTGCCCTCCACGCACTTCAAAGCACCCAGACTTTTCCCACCACTGATGGAGAGGGAAAAAAAGTTTTAAAAAAAAATCATAATCCCCGAACGTGGAAGTTGATCAGGAAGAATGCCTACCATCCTCTGATGGTGGGAGAAGTCTGTCTGGAACTTTAGAGCCTCCCCCAAAGGCCTAAACACCACTAGGAGGTGGGAGAAGAGGGTGGAGGGATAGAGGAGGGGTCCACATCAAAGGAGGACCCTCAAAGTCGTGTCGGCACTCCCAGCTGTAGCTCGAGGAGTGACAGAGTTTGTCTAGTCCCTTCCAATGTTATTGTCTAAGTGGGGAAGGCCTTTGATTTAAACATCCAGGCCTCACATCGCTTCACATGGGGAGGTTCTTCACGAGTCATATCAGGAAGTAAACTGTACAGAACTTGAGCCCGTGCATTCCCACACCCTTCCCTGTAACAGCTGGGGCAGATGTCCTGAATAGATACACTCGACACAGCGCTCCGATAGTGATAATTGCGTGACACCTTATCACTTCCTGGCCAGAAATAAGTCGCTCTTACGAAAGCGCATCAACAGTGGCAAATATAGCCCTGCGCCGACGCTCTCACTCACAGAGCTCTGCGAGGAAAGATGCTTTTTTTTTGGAGAAGAAGAAGAACCTGGTTTTGACATTCCCGTAGCGTTTTTGTTCTCATTATCCGTCTTTGCTCTGCCATTTTCCCGGGCGATGTTTACGTCGTCAGCTCTTTGATTGAGCAGGATTTGGAAAAGATTATATTCCACGCAAACTAGGAAAGGAATTATCTGTGCTAAAGCAGCTGATGCCCTGAGCTATGCTGGAGATCTGGGGGTGAGATGAGATTGGAGAGGGATGCCAGGATTAGACATACAGAGGCGTAGACCTGACAGCTCATCACAGATTAACAGCCGTATGATCCCAGAGAAACAGACGCCAAACCCCTCAATCCAGAAATATTTGTACCCCCGGTCTGGAGCCGGGGACACAATATCGAGGGAAAATGGTGGAAGAGAAACCACTAGTTCAGGACTCATTCTGACCTTCAGAAAACACAAACCCAGGGCAGAGTGACACAATTCCAAAGACGCACGAAATCGCGGCGGCCATTTTAGCTTTCGGGCGAGTGGCGTGGTCCCGTTTTCGTGCCGTTACCTGTCAAACGATCCCATTTAAGACAGGTAGTTTGGGCATCGACGAGGATAGAGTGATGTAACCGGGAGAAATGGGGCGCGGAGGGCGAGGGAAACATTTTGGTCCGCTGCAACCAGACGCAGGAAGCGTCTCGCCACCCCGAGACAGTGGCGGCGATAATGAACGACCGTGACCGCCACAGCGCCACGTGACGCATTCATCACCTCGCCCGCCTCCTCCCTCCTCCCTCCCTGCCGCCGCCTCCTCCTCCCCGGGTGCCCCGCACTGTGTCCTGGAGTACGAGGGAGTGTTTAGTAAATCAGGACAACTCCCCCTGGGCCTTAACGCAAATAAGGGCACCTCTCCTCTCCCACACACACACACACACACACGCCCACAACAGCACCCAATGTGCTCCTTCTCCAGTCTCTAGTCTATGAGCCCCGGGCTCTCCAGGAAGGCCAGCCCGCTGAGATAAGGGTCCCGTGCTCGGTAACTCCTGAAAGTGGACAGCAGCGTCCTCCTCTTCACAGGCGGAGGTGATCTCCACCTGATGGGTTGATGGATCAGTTTGACTTTGGGAGCCGTTGCCGCAGTGATCTAAAAGCAGATGTCCCCGTTTGGCCGTAAAGGATGACCATGTAAGGGCTTTCACTCTATATCAGGTATCTTTAATCTAGGCTATAAAGAGAGGCTATTTTTTATTTTTTGAAGAGCCATTTCAGCCCTCCGTTGGGGTTATTTGAGATTATTACCAGGCTGCTGAGTAGTGAACTCTATGTTGTTGCATGTGTGCGGGGTGTGAAGGGTTTCAGGTCTCCAGCACCCTCCCCCCCAACCCACCACCAGAGAAGAAGAGAGCCTCTTCAGTAGTCACAGGCCACAAGCAGATAGACAGCTCCAAACTTGGAGTGTCACTCTCACACACACACACACACACACACACACACTGCAACTCCAGCCATAACAAAGGACTGATCTGATTGATAACACAGCCCTGGCTTTAACGGCAGCTGCGAGTTTGTGGCACGGCTCCAGTCATAAACCATGTGAAGGTTGGAAGGACTGGGCCCCCGAGTTCCCCTTCCTCGGGTTAGTCCACAGGACGGGCCTATCACTCTGGGCCAGGGGGGGAGCTAGCACAGCCTTGTAATTCACCCAGGCAGGAATGACATTTCTCAGTTTTGTGGTCCCAGAGGGAGAGAGAGGAAGAATGCCAGTGGTAATGCTGTATTACACTATCATTTGCTGCCTCGGCACTTTTTAATCTCGAACCAGGGCTGTGCGAACGCGTTTCCCGGCGTGCCGTTGCCACGGCGCAAAACGACATGCGCCGCTGACCTATAAAAAGTCACCGCGCCGCCTCGCCGTGACGGGAGGGCCACATTAACATACATCTTCCTTTCGGCGACATCAATCTTTTTCTTTTTGTCGTTTGTTGTTGTTGTCGTGGCACGGGGAGAGAGAGAGAGACCTGATGAAAAGGGTTCTGTCAGAGATCTACTTTAGGTACAACCTCGGCTTATCAATTTTTCAAAGGGGTCTTTGAAGTCACCCTTGTTGAATACCGAGAGGCCCCCCCCCTCTTCCTTTTGCGGACGAGCCTCTTCCTCATGTAAGGGTGCAACCAGGAGAGGCAATCATGCATGGAAAAACACAGCACTGTGGGACGACCGCCTGGGTGGAACATGCGAGTTTGACGAGGGCGTTAAGGTGTGTCCAGGAGCAGGCCTCGCCCCCCCCACCCCGACCGGAGCTTCGAGTGTTCTGTTGTGGAGTCAGAGAATCATTCTTTGAAAACGTCACGTTTTCCTGCACTCCATACACACAAGCGTGGAGTGTTTTCGCTAAGTGTGCTTCGACGAAAGAAAAAAGGGAAAGACAGCAGACAAAAGGGCACATTTTTGTATTTCACTGGCAAGAATAGCAAGGACAAGATACGGTTAACCCAATCAGGACCTCGGGTCGTCTGAGGAGGCAGAATTGGAGAAATACACAAACTGGTTTCCATAACAAAGTATAATCAAGCTAACATTGTGATCTTTTCAGTCCTTTTCTCTTTTCCCTTTTTTTTTCTTTTTTATAATTGACCTCTTTCTGGTGACGTGGGATCTGCTGGCTGAGTGAGTCCATTGTTTGCGGCTGCGAGGGAGAAAAGCCTTGACGAGCACTTCCTCGCCTACACACAGGCAGGATGGAAAGAAAGAAAGAAAAAAAGAAAGAGAGAGGCTTAAAAAAAAAGATAACTGAAAGGAGAGACAAAACACAAGGCGGTAGGAAATATGATAAAAAAGCAGATCATTCACTCCGGTCGCCTCCCCTTCGCTCTCCAGACGAACGCAGGGAGAGAAAGTGAACGGAGAGGGGCTGTAAACATGCCTCGTGTGTAGTAGGGCAAACAGCATGTGGCCTGGACGAACGTGGTTCGAACAGAGCTCGCCAAACCGATCCTCTCTTCCCATGTCGCGACGCCCCGTCACTTCCCATGTCACGTCGCGAACCGAGAACGGGCTCGAGACCGAGTCCAAAAGACGAGATACAACTTGTAAATGAGCGTTTAGAGTTAAGTCATCCACCATTTTTTTTTATTCAAGCAAATCCCTTTACATAATCACCCTGAGCCAATCAGAAGTCAGGAGACTGGAAAGCGCTCGTTCAGCTGTATTCGTATGACAGAGCCGTTAAGAGGAGTTAAGAGGCAGGCCCTGGGCTGGGTGGTGTTAATCAGCGCCCGCCTCGGTGTGGGCACGGGGGGCCTCTTCTCTTAACTATACCGCTGGGGTTCTCTTCGTCTGCAGTCATTGTTTCTCCTCCTTACCGTCATCCACCCCCCCCACCCCTCCCCCCCACCCCCCCCCCGACCCCCCAATCTATGCAGATCATCATATCCCAGCAAAGCGTGACTCGTACGACTTGGGATGGCTTTTCAATTCGGTCGTGCAAGACGTGTCTCCTCACCTCGCCTCAGTCATGGGAGGGGGGGGGGAGGGGAGGGGGGGAGGGTTACACCAGACACCCTGATGAAGCCGTCTTTGAAAAAGTGTCCCCCACCCCTCCCGCCAGACAGCCTAATTGACTAATCCCATTGGTGGAAGAATAGGATGTGATCCTGTTACTCCCTGACCGAGACAGCCAGCCAGCCAGGCAGATAGAGAGAGAGAGGGAGAGAGAGAGAGAGAGAGAGAGAGAGAGGAAGAGAGAGAGAGAGAGAGAGAGAGAGAGAGAGAGAGAGAGAGAGAGGCCTGCTTGATTTGTACTCCAGCAGATCCCCATCTGGGAGGCTGGAGGTGGTGCCAAATGAGTTTTAGGCTGCTGTTCTCCAAACTGACAATCTAAAATCCCCAATCACCACCTTTCCTCTCAATGTTTAATCAGGATGACCTCTTTAGCGGTAGCATGAATAAAAGATTAGAGAGGAGCCCCGATAATAATGAAGGAGGAGGCTGGGTACTCTGCATTTGTTTGAGACTCCTCCAGAGCAGCGCTTTCTAGGTTGGGAAATCAATTTTTCATTCGTTTCAAATACAATAACTCACAAGTGCTATTCGGCTAACTCCGGAGTTTTCAAGAGTCGAGATGCTCCAGTTCATGCACACGCTCAGACAAAAAAAAACACGGTTTACTTGACAGTGAAAGATAGCAGTTGAAGAGGGTTCCGACGAAGCTCGAAATCAAGCTATTCCCTGTAACCGAACACAGTCTAACCACTTTACCCTGAGAGACTGAAGGACTTCCCTGTGCTGCTCTGAGAAGTACATGTGATGGCCGTCTGCCGGTTTTGACCCGGGGGTCTACTCCTAATGACATATCCTTATTCCAGTCTCAGCTTTCTCCCTCCCCCCCCCTCCCTCAGAGCAGATAGATGGTAGGTGAAGTGGGCTAAAAGAGCAGCATGTTGCTACGGGACACCAGCCTGTGAGTCTCTTACCTCTCCCATGGGTGAGACCAGCTCCTGAACTGCAGCTTGGTCTTGTGAAGTGATACCAGGGATATTAACGTTATGCCCCTACACCTCCATGCAACCGTGCGTTAGCATGGAAAAAGATGGGAATATAGTGTCTTTGTTGTTGTTATTATTCTGGAGAGGCATTACTGCCTGGACCAAGATACCTCCAAGCAGGAGCTCCACCTTTCCTTCGCCCTTTAGCCGACTTTGAATTCATAAACATTGGAACCAGGGCGTCCATGCTAATGGTGACCATGCAAATTCCCCCGCGTGACGCATCAAGTTCAGAGCGGCACTTTCTCTTTCGCAAGGCAGGGGGGGGGAAAAGGTTCGGGTCGGGGACGTGTCGGCCGCCGTCGTCATGGTTACCGTCAACATAATCCGTCGGGGAGGGGGGTGGGGGGGGGTGGGGGGGGCTGAGGAGTCGGGGCTTGAGCGAGGGGGCTCAGCGTTTGATGATAAAGTGTCTCTTTTCGGCCCCGCTGCTGACTGCGCACAGCGGTGGCGTCGGCCGGCTAAGCTGCTGACCGCAGCCCCCGCCGCACGGCCCGCAGGCTGGCGGCCAACCGGGAGGTTATCGCCACGGAGACGAGCTGGAAAACCTTATCAAGGGAAAAGTCAATGCCATTCCCGATGCTTTGCCCTTTACAGGAAGAAGAAGGAGATTGTAATCTCCACTAAAAGTGGCTTCTGTTGGCCTTTTAAATAGTAACCTTCTGGAAGGTCGTATAGGGGGCCTTCTGGCGCCTCCGTCATTCTTTATTAGTTGTTGTTTTTTTATGGAGTTGTTTTTATTCCCGGCACATTGGTGAAAAAGTTCCGACTGAAGTGTTTCTGTGCGGTAAAAGGGCTCGGTCCTGATCTGCCTCCAGATCGACTGATCTCTGATGAGAAGCGCTTACGGAAGCCAGGGTTGGAATGGTACAGCGCCACAATTTGCTATGCATGAACTGCCCTTGCTTACACGAATTGCTCGTGTCTTCAGGAATTATCTATGACGACAACCCCAAAAAAAAACCGCCTGCTCACCCAGCATGCTCCACTCCAGGGTGAACGGATGGTGGGGCCAACCAATCGAGAAGAAGGGGGGAGACTGAGCTGGAAACGTGAATGGGGTTGAACTGGTCGGTTCACACACACACACACACACACACACACACAGGTGGCTGGACTGCGATAGAACACGTTGCTATGATACAGGGTTTGAGAAGGGGGCAAAAAAATGACTTGAGGAAGTTCATTAAGCGAGAGGCTTTTGAAGGAGGGAATCTGAGCCGACAGGGTCCACACAGCAGCCTGTCACAGGGACCATTGTCCCCCGCACTTATAATTACATTCGGATGTAGCAGGCTGGCCCCTATTCAGACTTGACACTGTAAATGCACTGCCCTCTGTGAATGGCTGGCACATACACACATTGAAACACACACACGCACATGCACTCTGTCACCTCCCCCCTCCTCTGTCTCACACACACACACACACACACACCCTGAGGCCAGGTTTTGCATTCATCCCTGTGTTGCATACTCCGCTTGGAGACAGTTGATCAATGAGAGGCTGGTGTTGGAATCTCAGCTCACAAAGGCTGTACCTGTGGATTCCTGTAAGGCCATGTTTGGGAAGCAGGGTGCACTTTGAGCCTGCATGAATATCAATATGCCATGTCCGTGATATTAAGACCCGTTGCCATAGGTTACAGTCAGTTCCACCGATGAGATCTGAATGAACTTTGTAAATATCAAATTTGCCGATATAATTGATCACCACTCTATTTTTTTCTCGCAGCGAGCAACGCGGGGATGGAATTTCACTGCTTGAGAAAAGAAATGTTGACCCCACTAAATGACAGTGAAAAACATTGATTTCTGTGAAACCATGATAGTTCATCTCAACTGGGCTGTGGAACAGTGTGAAATTGAGTCATTAAACCAGCTAATGCTAAAAGCATGTGCCAAATAGTGTCGAAAGATTTTCTTGTTTTAAAGACATACTCAAATAAAACCCACAGTGGCAGCGTTTTGTTGCCATAAATAAACAAATGTTCCTCCTAAATGAGAAGTCATAAGATAGTACTAACACACAAACAATTTGGAAATTACCATGGCAATTTTCAAAGGCTTTCCAACGAGAAAATCAAAAGCGCTAACACCCCCATGAGTATTGCTCTCCCATCTCTCTCTCTCTCTCTCTCTCTCCCTCCCTCACTTCTTCCCACCACATCATCTCTCTCGTCTCTCATCATCTCTCTCTCTCTCTCTCTCTCTCTCTCTCTCTCTCTCTCCCTCCCTCACTTCTTCCCCCATCATCTCTCTCTCTGTCTCTCTGAAGGGACCACAACACAATATGTCTGTGTTGAAGAATATTCGTACCTTTTCTTTTACCTTGACGAGTCACAAAAGACAGAGGGAAATGTTTCCTGAGCTTATGCTAATCACGACGGGTCCAGAAAGGCGAGAGCGTCTCTCATTCGCCACCTCTCCCGTGTCCCGCCTTTCATTTCCCCCTTGTTCGTCGTTATCGTAAATCAGAGGCACTCTTTCAAAGACACCCAAAAGAGTGTACGTCTAAACCTCGGACGCCAAATAAACACACTAACACGCTCTTGCTATTTATAAAAAGGACTTTCTAGTTTTGGAACAGTTACTTTGGTCGGTGGCGTTTCAGTCCGTAGATGTGTTGATAAGTCGGACGCACTCTACCGTTTAGCTTCTTTTGGTCACATTTCATCTCGCTGTATTGTCAGGGAATATATTTGGATCGGGAAAAGGCAGCTTTGGTCTCTGAGAGGGAGCTACCCTCCCTCCTCTGTCCCCTCATCCTCTTACTGTGAGGCCTGGGCACGTCACCAGAGCTCCTGCTTTCTCGAGACGCACGTTTGAGTCAGAGCACACGGTTTTTCCCACAGCCCCGTGGGCTATCTCGCCGTCCTTTTCCAGAGCCTGAGAGGCAGGCGTCTATGATCCCCGTCTCCATCTTTCCAGCACGTCAACAGCTAGCTGGCTAGAGAGAGGGAGCCATTTTACTTCTGAGCACGGGAAAAACTGCCAATTATCCAGTCAAAGCTAACGCCCCCCCCCAGCGCTCCACACCCCTCAGTTCCCCTCCTCACCTCCCCACCCCAGTTCTTTTCCACCCTGTTCCACTGGCCTACGCCTTTTAATAATCCGGTTTACCACTTTCAGAACACAATCGAAGAACGACAATAGTCATTTTGCCGGCTCATTCTGGCGGCTGTGCATGGGGGCCCGGCAATGAAAGTGAAGTGAAACAGAACACCGTTCCAGGTTCTAAGTTTCATAGGGGACGTCTCCATTTTCGGTTTGGGGAAAACTATTGCGGGAGAACAGAGGGACGTAAGAGAGAGAGAGAAGAGAGACAAAAGAGGAGAGAGTGAGACAGAGAGAGAGAGAGAGAGAGAGAGAGAGAGAGAGAGAGAGAGACAAAGCGAGAGAGAGCGAGAGAGAGAGAGAGAGAGAGAGAGAGCGAGAGGCGGGGGGGGGGCAAGGCAGTCTGACATGGGTTAATTCATTGTGGCCTTCCCGCTCCTATCTGTCTGCCAGCAAAGCCACCTCAGCACTTCTCCACGACTCCCTGGAAATGAACGCTGTCGGATAACGAGGCGTTGCCACACGCCCCTCCCTGACTGAGGGATGGAGCCGGCCTGTCGTCATCATCACAGGGGCGCTATGTTTAGGGCCCCGCGGGGCAGGTGCACCGCAACCTGTTTACCTCGCTCTCTCTCAACACGATCCATCTCCAAAAGTGAGGTGTTTATCCCGCGCGCACGCTTCCTCCTCATCTCACCCCAAAACGATCGTCTCCCCTCTCCCGGGCACGTCTTTAGCCTTTAATTGGCATCGGGAATGACCTTTAACTTGCCGCTCGAGTGTTCCAAAAAATATTATTTTTTTTGCCGCCAACGCTAATGACCGTACACCTCGGAAACGGCCCCAATTTGAAGAGATGGAAGCGCTGGAGGTAAAGAGGCCCGGGGAGGCAGGAGAGAGATGTTAGACAGCAGACTGGTAGACAGTTAGGGAGACAGACACACAGACAGCTCCCCCCCCCCGCCGCTCGGCATTGTGGGAGCCGGGAAGTGGTGCTCTCCCAGAGGAAGAGTCATAGCAGGGTTTTTTGGGAGACGGTGTTCTTAATTAACGTGGGTGGGGGGGTGAGGGGGGGAGGGAACTTATGCAGGCCTTCCACTGGTGATTAAAAGGAATCTGCAAACAAAAGGGAAGGTGGTGTGATTTGCCGTTGCCTGAAGTGCAGAGGGACAAAAGCAGGGAGATTTATAGTCCTGGGAGATTTAGCATGGGATCTGCCACTACTCTCTAGTGATGTGTGGGTGCCCTCTACTTGCCCCCTGCTTTCCTCAACACCTTCCAATAAACATGCAGGAGTCACACACACACACACACAACACACTGTCCTTCTCCACTCTCTCCCTCATGTATATGCCTGTAACTGCCAGGCCTGTAGGCTCGTGGTAGGCCCAGGGAGCAGAGCTTTGCCCAGGCCAGGACGCCCTACTGGTTCCAAGGCCAAGCTTCCAACTACACATCCAGGCTGTGTCCTTGAGTAGGCCCAGAGGCTGGTAACTTTGGATACATTATTATCCACTCTCTACCCCCCATGCCTTTGAATGCCCACTGGGGAGAATGTTGTAATATTCTAATTAGGCTGTGGTGGAGACCTTGATTTGCAGCGTGCTTCATCATTTGAAACGAGTTAGACTAAATAATGGTAAAGACTGTATGTGAATTTTAAAAAGGTGAGAAATTGGGAAAAACTGTCAACAGGGAGCCGTGGAGCCCCGAGTACCTCCTCTGTGAAGCCCCACCTAGGGTCCGTCAGATCCCGGCACCCCCCCCCCTCCAAACCTTCCCCATGCTTAATCACCCTAGCAGTAGCCTGTAATGAGACGTCCTGGGATTAGCCCGAGTTTGGTGTCTGAGCGTGGAGGGGAGTAAAGTTCCCAGCTCGCCAGCCTTGGGCAGGCACTCTCCACGACCTCCTACCTGAGAGCACCAAACCTAGGGGAGCCACTGAACGACCCCCCCTACCACCCCTTTCTCTTTTCAGAACGGCCCCCTGGCCAAATTGGAGCGCCACTCCCCAAACTCTCTGGCCCCTGCGCAGCGAGGAGGAAGCTGCATCACTGCGCCCCGCTGGGGACAAAGAGCAGCTCTTCCAGCCCTTCTCAAATGTCCAATTACCGAGCCCGTGTTCGGCGGCAAACAGTTTTAGTAGCAAAAAAAAACAGGCAACAGCTGACCCCCCCCATGTAAGTAATATGTTGAGGAAATGGGGGAAGAACAGGAAGTGCATGTAATGATATCCTTTCTTGCCGATTTGGCTCATTTGCAAAACATGAAACAAACTATTTCAGACTATTTCTAAATGTTAAATAGCGGTGGACTATCTGTTGCCTGGAGACATGCCACAAGCGGCGTCGCTACAAACGCACGCCACATATTAATGATTGGAGCCTTTTTCATTAGACGTCCCATATTGACAGTTCACCTCCACGTCTGTGACCTCCACCCTAGCCCCTCCTACCGCCCCGCCCTATATGAGGAAGAGGGTGTGACCAGCGCAGTGTGGAGTCAGCCCCTTGACAGGTTAACCTCTGACCTCTGGCCCTCTGCCCTGCCACGCAGTCCCAGCTCACACCAGGAGGGGGGCGACTCCTCCCCAGGCCCCACAGGACCCCGGAACATATTACCCAGCATACTGGCTCCGGGCCTTTCCTGTCCCCCCAGCCACAGATCTGGGACCTGGCCAGCCAAAACGTCGATGTGGGGCTCCACTGAACAGTCCTGATACCCAGTTCAGTTGTTTGTTGGGTTTTGTTATGTTGATGTTTGGTTTTGGTTTTGTTATTATTATCTTTTTGCTGTTTTTGAAAAGGGTGGCTCAGAAGTCTGTTGTCGTCGGCTGAACACGGTTGTTGTGGAGCTGAAAGCGATATTGTTATGTAACAACCACAACATCCTTATCTTTGAGGCACAGTAACACTACAATGACTTCCATACATAAATGGAGAGTCAAGGGGTCGTCTTAGAGACAGCATGCCTGTATCTGAGTTGGACATTACTAAAAGCAGTAGTAATATCCTTTAGGCTCGACTAAAACCTAAGTCCTGAGGATCTAGCAATGCATAAACATGCTCTTGCTTACTATGACACAGCCAATTAAAACCATTTAAAACGTTTGGTCACAGGGCATTGTGGGTACACTCTGACCTAGTTTGACCCCTCTGGTGGTTTTGGAGAGGAGGGTGGCACAAGTCCCGCCTCCTACCCCACTCTACATCCACCTCCTCCAATCACGGCTCCTCTCACAAGAGCTGCCACAGGTGAATTCGGCCAATCAGGCGCCCGCTCCTCCCCAGCCCGAGCCTGCCTGTGTAAACAGATCTGGGCAAATTGTTCCTGACAGGATGCTGAATTGCTGTGGAGCAAAGCGACACCGCTCTACGGCCGGCCAGCTCTAACATACTCTCACAGCACTTTCTCACTAGCCTTTGAACATTCCGCCCCGCGCATCCACTGCACACATACTCTCCTTTCTTTGATTATCCCGGCTTCTTGCATCTTAAACTCCCTCGACCCTAACCGATTCAACATCCATCTTCTCACCTTTCCCTGCTTATTTCACTCTCTCTTCCTTTTCCTTCCTTTCCTTTCTCCCACTGCCCCCTCTCGGCTTCCTCTTCGCTTCGAGAGGTTGAATTCAGTCAGATTCCCCCCTCACTCGCTCACTCTCCACAACCCCCCCTGCCACAAAAAGATCCCACTGTATAAACAAGAGCATTAAGACCCACCAACATCATTATGCCACTGCTCTGACGCGAGTTAGCAGTGTTTATTTAGCCCTATTCCCATCCTACGTGCTGTCCCAACACTCTCCCCCAGCCCTCCCTCTGCTCCCGTTGGTACATGATACAAGCTAGGCCGACTACTCGGAACAGCAACGTTTGGAAAGATGGCAAGATACAAATAAATAAGATAACAAGTGCACCTAATCCCCGAGCAGACGGCCTTGGATACGGAGGAAAAGGACTTAATGAGGAAGACATTTGCACATTTCGAAGGGAAGAAGGAACACGAGTTCCTCTGGTTACAAAGGCCTCCAGCCAAAAGATACAAATTGGCCTTATTAGGTATCCATTGGAGTCACTGTTAGGGCTTTGGCATTGCTGTTGACATGCACACCAGCTACATCCCTGTCTTTACAGGGGGGGGAATAAACATATTTTTCCGTCTGTGT
Source organism: Mallotus villosus (assembly GCA_903064625.1). Classification (NCBI taxonomy): domain Eukaryota; kingdom Metazoa; phylum Chordata; class Actinopteri; order Osmeriformes; family Salangidae; genus Mallotus; species Mallotus villosus. The sequence continues at coordinate 424,929 of CAEFZP010000410.1, read as the reverse complement.
GGATTCACAATCCACATGAAGATGGAACGTAATGAAAACACACGCAGTAGTAGAGCCTCACCACCTGAATGGCAAGTGAGATCCCATGATGCAACAGGGCGCAAGTTAACCGTGCCATGAAAAATGTGTTCAAAGTTTTCGTGACTGCGTGGCATCGGGCCCAGGTTTGTGCTACAGCAGACGCACACGTGTTTGAGGATGGGAGCTATATAGCCTTGAAGGTAACACAAGGTCAAATTGACAAAGATCATTCAGGCATGCGTCACTGCTGTTTCATAATGAGGTTTTGTCGTCGCTGGCATTTCTAATCCTTACAGTCCTTTTTTCTGCCTTTAAATTCATATTTACAATGTCGACCACACCATGAGGCTATGACAGACTACCACAACCACAAGCCTCTCTCTGCATTTGTCCAAATTCAAAACAACCTGAAATGATGCCATATGGTATACTTTGTTTACAATAAGAATACAAAGAGATGACACTATTTTCAATAATGCTACCAATGATGAGGTAATAACTTAATAAATAAAAACACCTTAGGTAAAAGTATCCCTCTAAATGGACATTTGTAGAGAAAATACTAATGTTCAAAAGACTGATCTCTAGCTCAGGCATCGGAATAACTTACTGTTTATATGCTTTAATGGTATATTCAAAACAAACGAAACGAGAAAGTTAGATATAACAGGTTATTGTTAGTGTCACAAACACAATTTGTCAATGTGTGTAAAACACAATTTGTCCCATTTCGCCTTTGACACAACTTATGTAAACATGAGACTGTGCATTACTTAGTGACGTAAACGTGGAAGAACGTATAATAGCAAAAAGGAACTTGCTGGGAGTAGCCCGTTTATAGACGAGCAGAGGAAACTAGAGGTCATATTTGCTAATAAAAGCAACAGAATCGGCTCAATCCAGTGATTAAACCCTGTGCAGTGCTGACTCGGGCATTCTCTCTTTTCCCATCTCCCCTCCCCCTCCTCCAAAAACAGCATCAAAGCTATCAAAATGGTAATGTTAGGCATGAATGGGGCCCATCCCCCTCCGCGAAACTCTGCAGACTTTTTCTCCATGTTAGGAAGAAACCAACACCCCTTCTCTCACAAAATGGAAGCTTCCACTACCAAACTGAAGCGCTTTACAAAAACACTACAACAAATACAATAACATGTTAACCTTCCCGAACACCAAAGTAACTGATTGAGACGTAAACACCGAGTAGAAATGAGGTTCACTCTTAATTACAGGGTTATTTCAAAGCAATCTGAAAAAATCAAGGCCCGCTTCAAGTGCTGAAAACTGCATTCCATAAGGAACGGGATCGATTAAACTTAAGCGAATAGAAGAGAACATAGCGGCCAAGAAAAAAACTACCATCGATTACTTTAACCAACATAATCTAGATGATGATTTTATTTGACTAGTTTGCATGCCTTGGTAGATTCGATAACTTCACAAAATCACCGAGGCACCGTAGTGAAACAGCCTTGTGACTTTAAGCGTTCTATGGCATCTGTTCGTGGTGCTGAAAGGATAGCTCCGTTCTGGGCGTCGGAGCTGTTCTACAGCTAAGTAATGTCAGCAGCACTTCAAAATACAAACTACACCCATATGCTGTTAAGTTTAATCACTTATTGTAAGTCTAAAGTTAATCTTAGACACCATTCGATACAAGATAGTAAAAAAGTGAGAGTGTAAGCGTGGTCGAATCAAAATGCACCCTTATCGTCATGTGACCAAGGAGAAATAATATCTCAAGACAAGCTATAAAGTAACAAATAAGTCAATGGAGTACAGAAAATAAACTTTACATCCGGTTCTATGTGCAATAATAAGAATTCGATGGTAAAACTTGATGTATGATGTCTACAAAAGTAAGCTACCGGATACTTCAGCATCTCTCCTTTATTAGGGTACTCTCCAGAAACATGTCGACCTACTCAAAATGGACGCTAAATTTTTCAACATTTCATGTTACACAACTTAGTGTATCGGGACAAAACCTATGTAAAGGACACCTGCCACACAAGACAACCCACAAAATGAATCTCAATATTCCACTTTTTAGCGATTTGTCAAACACATTGTTTTCAACATAGCCGGAGGATCTATTACAATACAACGCTACGCCGTCACATCAAAAATAATAATTCATAGTAAAGCAAAATATGCATTTCATCTTACTTGTTTTTCGCTTAGTGCTGTTATTCTTGTTTGCCTTTCGTGTAGTTGTTTCTTAAGCTCTCCATCCTACAATTGAACAAAAGATTATCAGTGTAATTGTAGATTCTAAAAGGGATCAAAACACCAAGTGAAACAATGTCGACACAAATAAAACTTAGGGTCATCTGCTGCCTATTTCAGCAAAGTCATGTTGAGGACAAAGCGGAGCAAACGCTGCTAAGTAAATGGGGTTAACGAAAGAGGAGATTTATGCTGATAAAGTTTTTCGTACACTCCCAATTCAACTGCCTGATCTTTAGGACGACTATAATGTTCCAGAAATAGACAATTACCTGTGGGTCTTGCTTCATCTGTGCAACTACTTTCTAATCGAAGATAAGCACGAAAAGGGAATAACAAAAGTGTTTCAAGTTAGTATGTAAGGGAGGAACAAAGCGGTGAGCATACAGCGAGTCAGTTTCTTGCACCTCATAAATATTCAGGTCGCGTCCTGCTCGCCACACAGCACAACCGCATTATTACTCCAAATTCTTGTTGCTCGAGAAGACCTACGACAATATCAAAGTACTCTAAAAAGTACACTAATCTCATTTGAAAGTGAACGTTATGGCGTCACTCGACATGAGAGAAACATTGTATCGCATACTTATTTAGTCGGAATGTAAACCTCTCCGTTTCAGCCCCTCTGATTTTTTTCCTACCGCTCTCACTTGCTTATAAGACCAATAAGGGTAGAATAACACGATGTTTCATTTACCTGATGACATTGGATTTCTACTTTCAGCGCCTCTTGCAGGCCTTGTAGTTCCATTTTCCGACTTCAAAAGCACTTTTCTCCCACTTTCGATGCAATCAATGTGAAGTTTAAGTGAATTAAAGATTTTTTAAAAGCGACAATAACAGTCGAAAGAAGAACTACTCAGGCTGCAAAGCAAGTTCTCGCTTCTTTGCTGGGTATAGGACTCATCACTCACTTTACGCCAGTGAGCAAAGTGCTCCAAAGACAGCGGAAAGACTTCGGTACCCGGGCTGCTCCACTTCAAATATAATAGCACATCGACGCATCCGGCCAAAACGATCGGTATCTATTTCTTTGGATAATTTTGAGTGGAATAAGGGGGACTATATTTTGTCCGAGTCCGCGGCTTGATTTCACTTTGCCTGAGGAAAAGTTGCGCTTCGGCTGTCAATGCTAATTCGAAAGTTCCCGGATGGAGCAGTGAAAGAACAGAACTCTCCCCTCGTCTGTCTTTCTCTCCCCCTCTGTCACACAAGCATGCGTTCAGTCATGCGCATTCCCTGAAATGCACTTAGACAACAGCCCAGTATGGATAACTATTCTACAAGTTAACATACGAGCAATTCATTTACTCACTTTATTTTATGCTGAAATCACTGTGTCATGTCGAACAGTGGGCTGTCCAATTGAGCAATAGGCCTACTCTCGAAATAGAAATATACATTAGCCTATATTCTGTTATTCTATTCAACATGTTAACCTTGTCTAGTTTGAATACAATTCCATACAGAGTTTATACACTGATGGCATTTTTGTACAGTTAGTCTATTTATGTTTGGCTCTATCAAACAAACAAACAAACAAACAAACGAGATGACATCAAGTTGATATACATTATTTTGATAACTTATAGGCTATTGATAAAAAATAAATATAAGCGAACTTGTGAGCAGTCTGCATTTCATTAATAGGGCGGTATGTAATGTTGTCCTTGGAAAACAAAACACCCATCTGAATGTAACGTTTTGTTCACCCAAATAACTATTATTTTCTCTCTTTTTCCAATCTGACACCCTCGCCCTGTGTTCAAGGTTTAGTCCTACCCCTCCCCCTCCTGCGTCCGCCCTCCTTCAAGGCACACAAGTCAAGTTGCAATTGGAGATTTTCTGATGTGTGTTGTGCAGTGGGAGCCAACCAGGAGTTGAGAATGCTGCATATGCTTTCAGACCGACTCGAGCCGCGATGGTGAAGAGCGAATCAGCGCTTCGGAGTGGGTCAGGCAGAGGGAGGATGTGAGTTGAGAGTTGATGTAAGAAAAATAGATGGCATTGCTGTACATTCCCATCAACTCAGTGAAAAATTCAAGTGTGTGCTTGTCAAGCCTAGTTTATTATGAATGGCCTACGATGAAATTCCTATCCAATCAAAATTAGATTTACAATGTAAGTCATGTAGGCTATAAAAATAAACACAGCAACAGATCCAAACATAAGCAAGTAAAAACACCGTAGGCGTCCAACTGAAAAAGTAGCACCATGGACAGCGACAGAACTGCAACGCTATTTCCCCACATGAAGTGATTCTGGTGACTCTCACATAATCATTACTCGATGTTGAAAGGAAGTTATTTATTCATGTTGCACAGCTAACTCGCCTTGAGCCATCCTCCATAGGGCATATTAATGTAACGTGAAAATCCCTCGGGATCGTGCCTTGCCGCTGTTTTAAGGCGTTCAAGAAAGGAGTTAGTCAATCGATTTTTGTGTTGAAAAGAATAGCCTTCTCTATAGCCAAAGTAGCCCGACGCTATGAACTGAAAACCTGCTAGATTCAATAAAAAAACACACAACGTGTATCATGCAACCACAATGGTATCAAAAAAGACATCTTTGATAGTTTGTATGGACTTTAGGCAAGCGGATTTTTCAGTCCCAGCATGGAGAGGTCCCCATCCCCCACCCAATACAGGTCGGAGCCTCTGTTGCTGCCGCGGCGCTACATCAGCTGCTACTTTTCATTTCACGGCTCAGCGGTGAAACTCTTGAACTCCTCTCTGAAAACGACCAGCAGTCGCTTTCGATTGCAAGATGCTTTGGGTACGCTTCGCCACCGTCGCGTCATTTGCTCAGAATAAACAGAGATACAGCAAAATAGTGAAATTGCTGTGCCTGGGGTTTTTTTTCTTCTCTGTTTAAAGTTACAACTCTGGACTATACCGATGTTCAGTATGTGAAAGCACAATTCTCACTAGATTGAGGCCAGCGCCTTCAGAAGTATTTGATTAACATAGGTCAATGACTTATCCAGAATGACACATTAGCCGGTTATTACTCAGCTGGCAAAATGCAATTAGTCTCCGAATTTTAGTAGATTTTTTTTACGGCTATAAATTACCATAATTTGTCTTCAGTGTTCAGTCAATTGGTAGTAGCCTGCATAGCATCTTAAACCTATAAGTATTCCTTCTCAAATCAGCCAGTTTACAAGCTTGTGCTTGTAGCCTTGATTCTCGACTCTCTTGCTTCAGTGGGCTATCCATAAAATACTCATCAGCTGCTGTGCTTTGGAGCCTGATGAGCAAGGAGTGGCCGAGGCTGTGCTCGTGTAAGCAGCGGTCACTGTGTCTAATGGCTGATTGAGTGAGTGACACACTTTCCTGGAATAAAGCAGAAATCTGTCGCTAGTGTTCTATACTGTTCACGGCTCTACAGTGTACGTCATCCATGAAGAGTGGACTCGTGTGCCCTAGGGCAGCGCTTAGCGTACACCATGATCCTCCACGCAGCCTGCCAGCCCAAGGCCGAGTCATGAGTAAGCATGTAAAAGCGGCTAGGCAGAAGATAGTTGGGAAGGGGGGTATGAGGAGAGGCCTTTGGAGAATCACCACCCTTGGCTCCGAGCATTATTGTCCAGAACCAAAGGATCCAGGTTCCACACCTGACGTCACACAACTTATCTCCAGTGCCTGGGTCAGATCAACCTACTCTCTCATCTCTTGAGCAAGGGGAGAACCACGTTCAAATCAAGAGATTACGTTTGTGGTGGGAGATTATGTAAATAGTTTCCACACTTCTTGCCAAATGACAACATAGGGCTTTGAAGATCCCACTGACCCCACCCCACCCTTCCCTACATACAGACACACACACACACACACACACACACACACGCATCCCACCTAATTTGAAAGGGCTGCAGGAGTAGATTGTACCAATTGACGATTATAATTTAGACATAAGGATATAAAATGATTTGAAATGCCAGGGGGTCAGAGATTGGGGCGAATAGTTTGTTATTTGTCTCAGAGCATTTACTGTCCTGGACTCGAGTTGAATTGGGAAGGGTAAAGTGAAGCACAAAGCCCGCAAGAGCAAAGTGATTAATAAATCAGAATACAGCCGGGAAGGTAATATTCCAATTGAAGCATTAAAGCATGTTATCATTTCACTAGACTGCATCATTTCCGTTTCATCTACACATCAACACAGTTGTTTGTTTGTGAAATGATTTTCTTGTAAACCTTCTATCCCCGGGTCCTCTTGTACTGAACGCCTGACACACTGTATACACGTCTATAACACCCAGCAATGAGTTCCTGGTAAAATGTGTCCTCATATCAAGCGAGGCACTTTATCATTGGAGCAGTGCACTGACATTTTTATTCAGTCCAATAAATGGAAACTTGGCATACAGTGTTGCACTGCGCACCCAGAACATGAGCCAAAGAGCATATCCTTCTCGACTGATGAAAAGATACACTGACATTTGCCTGGATGAGTATTTGGACTTACCGGAGGTTGACATGGATGTCAGCTGAGCGCACGCACAAGGTCGGTTTGAAGACGCAAGACTGTCAAGACACAGCGACACTCAGACCCCGAAACGTCTGTGGTTTGACTAGATCATGGGTATTCTGCAGCACTATGATAAGTAGGCAGTAATGTCGACAACATGTTAATAACATATTTATGAACCGATATTGTATTCGTTTATACCATGCAGCCACGTGCATAAATGTTATGAACAAAAATGAACCCTTCAGTCTGTTGGGCTTCCCCCGTGTCCTTCCAATGTCTTATTGCTGTGCCAAGATAAACTGTCTGGCTTCTGCCATTTCTGCCCCTGTAAAGCCTCTTGACACAGGAAGACATTTACAAGACAGTAAGGAAGTGACCCACTGCTATTTAATACAGTCCACTGGTCTACAGCATCGGGGCAGCCTGTGCACTCTGTGGAGGTTCATTGGTCTGTCTGGACCTATGGCTGCCCAGTCAGGATATACAGGACTCTGATACACACACAGGCTAGTCCTGTATCCATTTTCAATCATTTGACCTCGAGCATGCACAATCTCTGTCCATAAGAAATACTGTGTCAATCTACCACTGAGAATCCACACGAGCAGTTTTGTTTGAAGTCAGCGGTTAACTTCGGAATTAAGCGCAATGAATCACAATGTGTACAGTGACTATTCTTGGCCGCACTCGAGGACCCTTTAAGCCAGTTAATGAATTTCAATCAAACACTGTTGATTTCATCATGTTACTTGTACACAGTCACCCATTGTTGTATTTTTTTTAAGCAGAAATGTACTGTAGGTAAAATGAGTCATGTGGTGTGTCAGTGAGCGGTGAGATAAGAGAAGTGAATTGTGAAGGAAGAGAGTATCATCTGTGTTCAGCCCTGCATGCTCATCTCCGGATCATCTGACCCTTTCACTCCCTCTGGGGTTGCTTGGACAAAACACAAATGTTTTTGGTGTCGCACCGAATTAATTGCTGAGGCTGAATTCAATTTAATTCCCTGACTCGAGTATTTGTGTTGGGTTAGCAGTTTGTGTAGGCAGTGAACAAACAAACATGGCTGTCGTTGTTCTCCTCCCAAAGAAGATTAATGACAAGTAAGAAAGAAAGGATTACGATTCAGCATTGTCAGGAGTGGATGTATCACTGCCAATGTCTAGTTATGACCTACTAGTTATTCCAGTCCAGGTGTTCACAACAAAGATGATTCATTCTGATGGGAATGTTTGATAGAATCCAATGTGATTCATGCAGGATAAAGTCAGTGTGTGCGAAGGGAGTGTCATGAAGCCGCTAAGACAGAGATTTGTTTTAGCATTGCCCTCTTCGGTGCATCTCTGCCTCTCTCCAAAGGTGGTTGCCTCAGAATGATTGCTTCAGGCGGTCTGTTGGAACAGTAGAGGGCGGCAGCAGAATCGGTGTCATAGCACAGCAAAAGGAATGGCAACGATGGAGCCAGAGAAACGTGAGAAGAATAGACAATGAGATTTGAACAGTAAAGTTCATATGAAAAGGTTAGACTTAATATTGAATGACTTGACAGCGCAGAGGGGAGTCCGTTTTGATTGGCTCCCCTCTTCCTTTAGACAGTATTTCCAGACCGCACGAAGACATCTCCAGTTTCATCTCCATAGTGATTGTTTATTGACAAACCCAGACAGACTATTTCATGATTTCCCATTGTGATAAAGCAGATCTCTGTGTCCTCACTGGCAGTGACACTGCTCTTTGGCACCCATTACCCGCTTCTAAGTTTGAGGATTTAATATGAATGAATTATTAATTACCATAATTCAATCATCTCAATCTGATTGTTCTAAACTCCCGTCTGTGTTGCCAAGGCAGTTATTGAACCATCCAGCATGTAATCAACTGGCTTTGAACAGTCTGACGGGCAAATTCATTTATCAGATTTCCCCTAGGTAGAGAATTGGGTTTTGAAGCTGTGAGTGAAGAGTTATTAAGCTCTGATGCTGTGTACTGTAGCACAGAGAGGGGAAATCCCAAACAAGGGCCAACACCCTTTTAAACGTAAAAAAGAAAGAAAAGAAAGTGCACAGTTCCTCGTGTGTATACTGTTCTTCAGTCATTCAGTTAAAAACGGTCTGTTTTCCTTCTATTTTCTGTATTTGAGAGGAGGGTCATAAAGTAGGTGTGGTCAGTTGATGTGTGGATTTTGTAAACATACAATAATGTATTGCTTTAGCATATTTCATTGTTATGTTGTTGGTATTCAGCAGAAAATCAATACACGCATTTAATATGGCAACCGCCCAAATGCCAACTGAGAGAAAGGTATCAAGCCAATGTTTCTTTTTCAAACCAAGTGGAGTATAATGTAGATCAATGTGTTTCCTTCTCTTAGTACCCCTCCCAGCCACTAGAAGGCATTAAGCTGATTGCATAGAGTTGAGCATTAGAAGTCTCTCAGCTACAAATTGTAATTTTTGACTTGTAATATATTCTATCATACAATACCATTTAACAAATTCAAATGAGTCCCCCCCCAAAATACTTAATTGCCCACAAGTTAGCTAAGATTTTTTCTCCTTTGCTTGATGATGTATTCTTTAATTTTACATTTTGTACCATTATTTCATTGGTTTTGAATGTTAACTTTAACATTGGGGCCTGTTTCACATCACCTATTCTGCATTACAATTACACTAAAGTGTACACGGACAGATAACACAAAAATGGTTCCATTAAACATCCAATTATATTTGCTTTTAATTTGTCTCTACACTAATTGCTGCTTCTAATGTGACAGTTAACTAATTGAGTGTAATTACTGCTTCACTGATCTTTAGTGCTTGATTGACATTTAAATATGTCTTGTGAACAGACCTGCAATTAGAAATGCATGCAAAAGTGATCATAAGGGCCTTGAGATTTAATCAAGAACATAATCAAGGAAGAATAAAGATGTAAAAGTCTAAAACCATTTCAATGAACCGCATGTACCCCATCTCTGTTCCTGGAATGGTCGCAAATGCGAGAGTCTCAGTGTCTGACTTAACTCATGCTAGAATTAAAACGACTAACATTTTCAATAATCACTTATGTTCAACATCCCCTCACTGGGAGATGATCAATGACTTCTTCGCCCGCTTGTGGGACATCGGGCTTTGATTCCGCAGCACCTCTGAAGTCTAATTCTGGGGGAAATCTCAAATCATATTGATCTGTTCGGTCCTGCAGAGAGGAGAGCCTCAGCAGGCTTTCACCTTGCAGATTGGTTGTTAACAGCACAGAGCTTGCCGAGTGAGATGACCTCCACACCCATAGAGCATGGAGCCCCCACCCCCCTCCATCCACCCCCCATCTCATCAGCCCACAGTAATCTTCTCCACACAGCGGGCAGAGGGGCCCCCTTTTGTTAGCAGCTCAATGATGGCCCTCCTCCTCCAGAGTTAGAATGGGCCCGACGGACCCTCTTACCTATAGTCTTCTCTGAAACTGTCCAACAGCAACATTTTGTGGAGGGAGGAATAATAAATCTGTAGGAACGGCCCCCGTGGCAATCACCTATATGATGCACACGTTTATTTGTACTTTGAAGTCTTTTAGAGCACAGTCAACCTTTTTTGTCTCCATTTCTGAAGCCATATTCTCCTGTGTTAGACAGGTTTCCCTTTTTTGTGGTGCCAAGGTTCCCCATTTTCTCTCCGCCAGCTGGTCAAGGGTCTCCTGCTGCCGCTAGGGCCCCCAGCTCACTTCCTGCTTTCTCTAGCACCTGTTCCTTTTTGGCAAGCTAGCGTAGGATCCTGAGAGCTTGGAGACCGGCCATCTGCTCCCCAACTCTGCACCATTTTACCCCTCGATCCCCGGAGTCTTTGCATCCCGATTTATTGCAGCATTGAAACCTAGCTCGAGCTGTAATGGATTGGCCCACAAATCCCAGAGTGAAAGCCGAAAGGATGGTCTGTGTGTATGCAATAACTCTACCATTTTATGCTAACCCAAACATTACATCTACTTGACCCTAAAGCGCATTGTGTATTTGTACATTTACTAATGTGCACAGTATATAGGCTATTGATTCAGCAAGACTACACTCTACATAATGTGTACATATAGTAGCCTATGTAGGCTATTGATTCAGCAAGACTAAACTCTACATAGGCTTCTAAATAGGCAACAGACTATTCCTTGACTCTGACCATCGAAATACTGTAGAACTACGCTTCAGAGACAACATTTTCTACACTATTTTCTATATGCACTATTTGTAGGCTCCATCGCTATGGATAAAGGAGTCTGCTAAATGTAAGCATACAATATAATGTATAATATTATATATATATTAAATACATATGATACAATATATGTATAATATGGTCCTACTTACTTGTCCATAAAAGAAAGAGCCAAAGTTAAAACTTTGTAAATAGGCTAGTGTTACATGTATACACAACCATGCTGTAGTTCGTAATATGGTCAATTATTTTATTGTTACAGAATTGTTACAGAACTACACTACAACTCCCATGGCTATAGTGTTTTCACTCGTGCGCAGTGGCCACGAAGGCAGCCGAGGCGCGCGGATATCCCGTTTTGTAAAATGGCGGTGTGAGTGAGCCCATTTAAAATTGACCAAACTGACGCCTAAGCCGGCTTTTGTTCAAAGTTTGCGAACGTTCCGAATCATTTAACAGTAAAGGGCTACTCATCGAACACGTAATTCAAGAAAAGGTATGTTTGTATATTAAATGACAATGTGTATTAGTAAACTGCCTGATGGGGCGACGCTAGCGAACATTAGCTAGCCTACTAGCTTAGCTCGAAAAGCAGAATTTCCATTCAAGTCAATGGTGTGTTAATTAGCTGGCGTTGGCTAGGCTAGGCTAGCTAGCATGCTAGCTAGGTAACCATGCAGTTAGCTGAGTGGAGTCAATACGTCCTGATCATATGGTCGTGGTGTTTAGTTACACTGCATGTAAGTTTGGCAGATCATTCTGGACGTGGTCTCATGACTGTCCACCTTCGCTAGCTTCACTGGGCAAGTCATCGTGTGCTTGCTAACTAGCGGATTCTACGGTTTCGTTTGAGTGTAGCCTAGCCAACTAGTACGGTAATCGGTTAGTAATAAGACAAGTTTAGCGAGCTAGTGCAGCACCACCATCTTATATATTTTTTCCCCGTTAGCTTTCATTTTTAAAGGGACGCGATCCATAAGAATGTAAAGTCATCTAGGTTATTTAAACAGGTAACATGCTAGCTAGCTGGCTAGAAACACACTGACCACACGTTACCCAGACAGGTGCACCTCTAATTTACTGGTGACCGGCTACTTTTGTGGTCCTGTCTAGAGGGCAGGCTACTTAACTTAAGCTAGCTGGGCTGTTGCTGTGTTCTGTATTACTATCTGTTGAGTATCATAGTTAGCAATAACTATGTCTTGAGTCTTGGTCATTTGCTTTATGCGAGGAAGTTTCAAATCTTTAATCTAATCTTAATCTCAATTAAACGATAGGTAGACATAGGCCTATGTCAGACCATTCTTTTTGTTCAGGAGGTTAGTTTCAGTGTACAACTAAGCTACCAATAGTGTGATTGTAAACAAACAATACATGTAGTCTTGTTCTTTTTGACTTGTTAATGTTGCTAATTTGTCATATTTTATTTGCAGAGACCGTAGTTGTGATGGCAAAGAGGATCGCTGATAAGGAGCTCACGGACAGGAACTGGGATCAGGAAGATGAGGGCGAAGAGGTGTGACGACTCAGTTGTAGAGATCCCGGTCATGACACGTGTGGTTGCCACGACGACTTCTGTCCCGACCTGTAGACAAACAAACACTTCATTTGATATCACTGTTTGGCTTTGCACACCGTCACACGAATGTCTAAAACACGCTAGGATGAGGTCACTGTCATAATCTGATAATACTCGATTGCGTCCACAAGGGGGGTAAAAAAACTGTTTTGTAAAAGATGCGTAGCTAACAGTGACTTTCATCCATCAGGCGGGGACGTTCTCAGTGGCGAGCGAGGACGTGCTGAAGAACAGGCCCATCAAGAAGGCCAAGCGTCGAGCTGCCGGCACAGAGGTAACACCCCAGGAACCACCCACACACATGCTGGCAGAGGGGCTAACCTCACGGGTCACACAAACCTCCAAAGAGGAGCCACATGCCTTTACCTCCGCTCAGCACCCTGCCCCCACCGTGTACATTATTCACGCTCTTCCTGTTTGTCCCAGGGTGACGGCGGGGGATCCTTCAAAGGGTTTAAAGGGTTCTCCCTGGCCCCGACGTCGGCAGCCACAGGTGTGACCACGGGGTTTTCCGGTTTCGGGAACGGGGCCGGTTTCAAGGGCCTCAGCGGCCTGACCAACGGGAACACCGCTGCTCCCAGCTTCGGGGGCTTCGCCTCGCCCGCTGCCAGCACGACCACACCTGGTGAGGGGCCGGAGGGTGAGGGTCCGGAGGGTGAGGGTCCGGAGGGTGAGGGTCCGGAGGGTGAGGGGTCCGGAGGGTGAGGGGCAGGAGGGTGAGGGGCCGGAGGGTGAGGGGCCGGAGGGTGAGGGGTCCGGAGGGTGAGGGTCCGGAGGGTGAGGGTCCGGAGGGTGAGGGTCCGGAGGGTGAGGGTCCGGAGGGTGAGGGGGCAGGAGGGTGAGGGTCCGGAGGGTGAGGGGGCCGGAGGGTGAGGGGCCGGAGGGTGAGGGGCCGGAGGGTGAGGGGTCGGAGGGTGAGGGTCCGGAGGGTGAGGGGCAGGACTGGGAGCTCAAACAGCACTGCTTTAGTGTCGTGGAATGGGAACATTCTAAAACATATATATATATATATATATATAGGGCTATTTATTGATTTAAAATGGTACTTCTGGACTATGCATGATTTGTGTATTATGAACTAGTCTATCCCATGTTCTGATTATTATTTATATAACAGCATATCGCACTCTGAAGGTATTGTACTCTCATAAAATGAACATTCTGTTAAATGTCAGCCACCACTGGTCCACTGTTAATATGTAATTGAGTTGAAAATTCTTCCATTGTTGTGGACTGGGGTTTGACATTTGAGGCTAATGGAGCTGAATCAGCAGGGTGCTGTATGTGTGTGTGTGTGTGTAGTATGTGTGTGTGTGTGTGTGTGTGTGTAGTATGTATGTATGTGTGTGTAGTATGTGTGTGTGTGTGTACTGTGCACGTGTGCGACTGCGTGTCTTTGTGAGGCTCCTCGTCCTCTCTGCTCAGTGCTTCAGGGCAGAATGGCAGGGCTGCAGTGTTCCGCTCAGTCGGGGGGGAGCGCCGCTCGCCCCTCGGTGGGGGGAGGGGCGCTGTCACGCTTGCCTAGGCAGACACAGCCCAGCTAGCTCCCCCTCCTCCTCCATCTCCATTCAAACACAGGGCACCTCAGAGGTATTTCTAGATCTGTGTGATGTAGGACTCACCCCCCATCCTGTCTGTTCCCCCCTTTTCTTCATCTCAGGTTTATTAACATTCAACGGCCCCGCCTCCACCAAGCCTGCATCGGGTGACATCACAGGCAAGCAGACCAACGGCTCCGCCCCCAGCTTGGCTCAGAGCTCAGGCTCCAGCAGCAGCAGCAGCAGCAGCAGCGGCAACAAGGAGTACAGCCGGCAGCTCACAGCGCTCAACTGCTCCGTGCGGGACTGGATCACCAAGCACGTGAACGACAACCCCTTGTGCGACCTCAACCCCATCTTCCGGGACTATGAGCGGCACCTGGCCAGCATCGAGAAGAAGTACGGGGGAGGAGGAGGAGGAGCAGGGGCAGCGGCGGCAGCGACGGACGGGGGCTCGGAGAGCAAGGCGCCAGGGGAGAAGCAGGGGGGGCTCCTGCCAGCCGGCGCCAGCTCCTTCCCCTCCTCCGGCGGCACGCTAGCAGCCTCCACGCCGGCCCAAGCTTTGTTCTCCTTTGGCAAGGACAAGCCGGAGAGCGCCGCTCCCCCGGAGAAGAGCTCCGCCGCCCCCGTCCCCGCCGGCATCACGTTTAACTTCGGGCAGAAGGTGGACAGCTCGGTGCTGGGGTCCTTGGGGTCCGGCGGGGCTCCCCCCAGCTTCTCCTTCTCCTCCACCACCACCTCCTCCTCCTCCAGCCCGGGCTCCCTGTTTGGGGCTTCCAGCAGCCTGGCCGCCCCCGCCCCCTTCTCCTTCAGCGGGGCAAAGGTTGAAGCCGTCCAACCTACAGGTACGGTATTGAGAAATTCTCTTTATTTTGAAATCTGTATGGTGAACTTAAAGCAGTCTTCTCATTGACTAGATCTTGACTTTAGAATCAGGAGTTTTACTGTTTAGTTCTCTCAAAAGAACCTCTTGATGTTTGGGCTGTTAGGGCTTGAAGTGCTTCATTTTTGACCCCCTTCGTGAAGACGTAGTGATTTAAAATTGTCCTTAATTTGATGCAGTATAAAGACATGTGGCTCATGCTTGAAATGTTAAACATGTTCCATATTAATGCAACGACTTATTGAACCATTATCTTCCTGGTGCCCACAATTTTAATCTATTACATGGGCTCATACTACAGTTTTACGTGCATGAATACATTGGAGAAGGGCAGAGTAAATTGGATAGGATTATTCGATGGCAGGATTGTTGTTTTTTAAGCTGAATTAATGCATAGAAAAAAAGCATGAAATGGGTCCATATCCAGATGATAACATCTGAAGCCCCTGTGAGGGAAGGCTACCTTGAAGGCTGTCTCACTGTGCTGCTGTGTGTGTGTTGTGTAACCCCCGGCGCCCTCCTGATCCTTCTAGAAGACAACGCGGACGAGGAGTCTGACGAGCCGCCCAAGCCCGAGGTCCGCGAGATCAAAGAGAAAGACGCCTTCTATTCCAAAAAGTAGGGTTCCAGTTCCTGAGAACAACGCTTCACTTCCTGCTGTTGGGATGTCCTGACTCGCCCAATCAGTCGCAGTGGTTGAGCTGTCAGTCTATGTCCCCTGCAGCACAGTACAGTACAGTCATAAAACGGGGGAATAGTAACTTAATGTAACTGTTAAATGCAGCCAAAACATGTACATTCCACCATTATTGTGATAGTATTGCCCTTCCAATTACCAAAGCTAATGGAGGGGGGGAAATAGTGCTATTTGTTCTTTGAGTAATCTTTGATGACATCACTATAAACCCTAACAGGGCAGTGACTGAATGACCATATTCCAGGATGTTGTCTGACATGTGTTTCCCCCGTCAGGTGCAAACTGTTCTACAAGAAGGAGACCGAGTTCAAGGAGAAGGGCGTGGGCACGCTGCACCTCAAACAGGCGTCCGAGGGCAAGACCCAGCTGCTGGTGCGAGCCGACACCAACCTGGGTAAGGTTACCGAGCTAGCGGGCTACCGAGCTAGCGGGCTACCGAGCTAGCGGGCTACCAAGCCCCCCCACCACGCGCTCCAGGCTCAGCCGGCTGCTAGACAATAACACGTAGACTTAAAACCAGCCAGAAGGTTTTTGATTTGAATCTGCAAATATTAACATGTATATGTGTGTGATGGGAAACTTGGGTAGGCGAAACAGTAGATGTGCTTTGTGTGTCGTTGTCCTCTTGAACAAACGGGAGCAGCCTGGCTGGCCTCCCTCCTGCTGGCTGCTGGTGAAAAGCCCAGAGGGCGGCCCAGGAGAGTCCTCGTTCTCCTGTGTGCTCACTGCAGCTGAAACGTGACTGCGTTACTGAGCAGCCTGGCCTTGTGTGTCCACCTAGTGGCCCGAGCTGGTATTACCGGGGGAAAAACATTATATGCAGTGTCATTCCCATACAGAGCGGTTGGAATTGCGAGGCTGACATTATGTTTTGGTTGTGTTAACACAGTGAGTTTGTCGTGGATTGATTAGCTTGATTTGTGTTTGTGCGTGAGGGATCCCTCGATTACAACTAGTTTTTCCCCCCTTGTCAACAGGAAACATCCTGCTGAACATCATGGTGCAGGCCTCCATGCCCTGCTCCAGAATGGGGAAGAACAACGTGATGGTGGTGTGCGTTCCCAACCCGCCCGTGGACGACAAGAACGCCAGCACCCCCGTGCCCATGCTCATCAGAGTGAAGACCACAGAGGACGCAGACGAACTGCTCCAAATCCTCCAGGAGAAGAAGGCCTGAGCCGCCCTGCCCCGCCCCACCCTGCCCCACCCCCCAGGACTTCATCAGCCCCGAGCCCCCACCCTGCCCCCCACCACCCAGGCCATGGTGTTTCAGCCCCTTCCCCTCTCCTCATGTCTCCCCCGCTCCCCTTGCTGTGGCCAGGGCACGGCCGGTGAGGCCTCATATTTGTACTCAAGGCGGTTTTATCTTCCCACACACTTGTACTAGACTTACACACACACACACGCCCATGGAAATCAACTGTTTTATGTGCATGGATGTACAGAACAAATTCAGTTTGTAAGTTAGAGGGTTTTTTTCATTTCGTTTTTTTTTGTCATCATACTGTGAAATGGGTCCTGCTTCAATGCGAGGAGTTGTGTGACGCGTATTTTAAGTAAAAGATAAAATTAAAGCGTGCGATTCCGGTCACAGAAAATACAGTTTTGGAAAACAGATTCACTGTTTCTGGGCTCGGGAACATTCCAGAGGGTTTGTGTGCTGCTGCTGTCGCTAGTAAGATGGGAGACGACCCGAAACAAAAGGGTTTTGATGTTTTGGTTCCTGCCTGCTGTTTTGGATTAGTATTCAGTCAACGGGGAGATTTAGCGAGTGTGAATTATCGTGTGTGTTCAGCATGAATGTTTTTTGTACTGGCCACGACGTCCGATTCTCCTGACGGACACGTGACAAATATAGTAATGCGCTGTGTTGACGAGAGTAAAAACTGCTTTTCACCTTGTTTTAGAGACGAACCCCTTCATCCAAGTACGGTAGCTAAATCGATGTGGAGGCAGTATACTAATCACCCACTCATTTAGGTTTAACAACTTGAGTCACTTTGGAAAGACGGTGGGGGCGAGTAGACTAAGATCCTCCTGTTTGTGCTCCCCTCCGTGTGTCAGTGTGGACCGAATGTGTCAAGACGTTTTTTTTCTCTGTAACTATTTATTGTTGAAACAAAACTGTGTGGGAGTTCTGGACGAGTTCCGTAGTCTAGAGGAAGTGAGCGAACCCCCTTCTAGCTCTCTCCCCCCCCAGAATGGTTTATATATGTACACTCCTCCTCCTCACAACCCCACAGACGGTGTGCAAGGGAAGTATGTTTATCACAAGGCTGTTTCCTACATGGCAGTTTGTGTGTCTCTGAACGCAAGTTTCACACACACACATATATGATGATTACTGTTCTTTTTTTCCAAGTGTCCTTTGTATCGCCTTAGAAACGATGAGGCATGCAATCATCGGCGCCTAATACATTTGTAGTCGTTTGATTCGGGAATAAATCCATACAGCAAATGCGTCTAGGCTGGTCACTGGAAGTACCAGTAGTCTTTATGAAAAACATTTAGAAAAATGTGTTTGCAAGTCCTCAAAGGGCCACCAGAGGGAGTTCTTCAGCCAGTCTTTGTCCCTCACTTGTACACTCACTTATGTCCAAGTTTGCATGCCAAAGAGCAGCCTTCTCTCTCCCATATTTGTTCTAGACAGAGCAAAGACTGTTAAGAAAATCATGAGTTGCTGCAAATTAAATCAACATGTTCTATGTTCAGGATCCATAAGATTCCCATTAAGGCCTATTTAGTTTGAAAGCACTGTGATCTGATTGCCAATCAACACAAATGATTGCCAGGTGTGGTTCACAAATGAGTGAGTGATTATAAAATAGTGTCTTTCCACATCCAAGTGGATGGGCTTAATGCTGTGACTCATCCAGTTGGGAAAGCACTTATAGATCTAAAACATGCTGTCAGGTTTGAGCATGTGGTTCCCCATAGACTCAATGTTAGAGCTAGATCTGCCAACTGTTTCTATCCTGGGGATTGTTGCATTAGATCTCGTTCATCTGGATTGGTGGTATTGGTCATGTGATCTGAATGCCAATCAACACAAACGATTGCCAGGTGTGGTTCACAAATGAGTGAGTGCTTATGACAAAGTGTGACTGTCCACATGCAGCTTTTGTGGTTGTAAGGTTGGCTAAATGGTTAGAGAGTATGACTACAGATCAGGTGGTTGGGGGATCACATCCCCCAAGGTGCTTTTAGATGAACGCTTTCAATTGAACATAGAACTTATGTCTTCAAGTGGAATTCATAAAGACATAAAGAGATTCAGAGGGAAAATCTGCAAGGACCTGGTGGCCGAGTGGATATGCATGGGATCTTGAGTCCTGACCCCTCCGGTTCAAATCTGGCTGGAGGCAGTGTACCCCTTGCTTTCTGGCATGCAAAACTTGATAGCATCTTTTTAAGCAGAGCACTTTTTAAAAGATAAATACTACCTTCACATGCTGGAGGTATGGGGCCCCAGTGGCCTAATGGATAAGCATGCGGACAAGCAAATCCCGACGGCATGGGATCAAATCCACCCAAACCCTCGAACCCAGAGAAATCCTTTGACTGAGCTTGCTCTAAGGTCGCCCCCAAGGTGTCGGGGGCTGGTGTCGGGGGCTGGTGTCGTGGGTTCAGATGAAGCACAGGGCGTGGTGCCAATCAGATCCGTGAGCCCAGATCCCTGTGACCGCAGCGCACTCCCCCGACTGTCCAGACTCCCCGACTGCCAGCAGGGATCACCCAACTGTCTTTGTCAGTACCCGACTGTCCCACCAGGAAAGACAGTTGGGAGAGAGGATCTCGGGAGCCGGGAAAATACATTTACCTTTTATCAGTTTTATATATAAGTCCAGCTTTTTTTCCAAGTCCAAAAGCAACAATTGAGTTGTAGGAAGATCCTTCAGCCAGATTAGAACACAAGTGTGAGGTCATTAAAGAGGCCTTTTCTGCAAGGAAAGACCAATGCAGCCTTCCATGGGATTTGAACCCAAGACCCTTAACGCTCATGGTACACATGCTTATCCACTGAGCCATCAGGGACACAAGGAAACATCAACTCGTTGAAAATACATCCTTAAGGTGAAGTGTGAGGTCATTAAAGAGACAGTTTCTGCAAGGAAAGACCAACGCAGCCTTCCATGGGATTTGAACCCAAGACCCTTAACGCTCATGGTACACATGCTTATCCACTGAGCCATCAGGGACACAAGGAAACCTTAACTCGTTGAAAATGCATCCTTGATATTAAGTGTGAGGTCATTAAAGAGACCATTTCTGCAAGGAAAGACCATTGCGGCCTTCCATGGGGTTTGAACCCACAACCCTTATCTGTCAGGGTACACGTGCTTATCCACTGAGCCATCAGGGACACATGTCAACATGAACTTGTTGAAAATACATCCTTAAGGTGAAGTGTGAGGTCATTAAAGAGACAGTTTCTGCAAGGAAAGACCAACGCAGCCTTCCATGGGATTTGAACCCAAGGCCCTTCTGAAAGGCCTTCGTTTATAGGAGTCACGCACTTAACCAGTGTCCTACCAGTGACCTGATACATCAGCTTACATGACTCTCCCACTACAATGTCTCCCAGGAGACAGCAGATAAACTCACCACCAGAACCTATGCCACTAGTTATTATGGCACAGACTAAATGAAGGGGGAGGTGTTGGAGACCTTGTATGTGAACGTTAATTAGAGCTACCATGGGTGTTAACATTTCATAACTATGAGAAGATGATTCTTTTAATAATTATTAATTTAGCAGCTGCTTTCAACCAAAGTAAAACACAGTGGAGGATGATTTAAAGTTGTGACATCTTAATCTGTCATCTCATGCTCGAACCACTGAGGTAAAACTAACTGAGTTGTTGCTGTTCACCATCACTCCCTCGTTTGTGAAACACACCTGGCAATCGTTTGTGTTGATTGGCAATCGGATCACATGACCAATACCACCTATCCAGACCAATGAGATCTAACGCAACACTAACCAGGCTAGAAACAGTTAGCAGATCTAGCTCTAACATTGAGTCTCAAAACCGACTGCTCGTTTTAGATCTGTGGGTGCTTTCAAAACTGATCGGCTTGACACTGGGTCCCATCCAGTTTGGGAAAGCACTTATAGATCTAAAACATGCTGTCAGGTTTGAGCATGTGGTTCCCAGCAAGGCCCTGGTGGCCTAGTGGATATGCATGGGATCTTGAGTCCTGACCCCTCCGGTTCAAATCTGGCATGGAGGCAGTGTACCCCATGCTTACTTTCTGGCATGCAAAACATGATAGTATCTCTTTAAGCAGAGCACTTTTTAAAGAAATCACCTACTGTCATGGATTTTATTGGGAAGGTGACCAAGTCTTACACAGCTTGTGGCAAGTAGAACAAACTACCTCTCAAAAGTAAGAACCTACAGGTCCTCCATTGATCCTGTGGTGAGAGGCCATTTAGTGCCCTTAGAGGTGGCCAGGAAAAGAGGAAGAAGGAGTAAAACCAGAAGAAGTGCTAGATAGTTTAATAATAGTTTATGCCTCTGAATAAAAAATGAAATTGAATATTACAAATTAGTGTCGGTGTATTTTGATCTTCAGAATGTCATTTTACTCTATGTGCCTATATGGGTGGGCCAGGGATGTCAGGGGGTTTGTGGCAATGTAAGTATATGGATTTGCAGCGGTGCGAGGGCTTCAATTACCTCTCTCTTTTTTAACCATACATGTGTTTGCATCCCTGAAGTTTACATCAAGGTAAAACGACTTTAAAATGGTGGATTTGGTAATGTGTATTTTTAATAAATACGTACAGGAAAATGTACACAGATTGAAAAATGATACAACAGAGGTATGGACCCAACATGCACATTTACTCATCTATTTGAATACAAAAAGCAAGGTTGAAGCATTTGGAACTGTGTGGACACCACAACACCTCTTGGAAACAAACATCTCTCTAAAGGCTAGGAGAGAGAAAGGAATACACTTTCAGAAGGATGGCTAACAGCGTTGTACACCCTAGCAAAACTGGTCACTTTGCCGGTTATATCAAATGGTCCGAAAAAGCAGTCTTTGCTATTTCAATGTCGGGAGTGGATACATTCATCCTTGAAACTGTACAGCTGTAGCGTAACACTGGTCAGACAGTGGCTCCTCGCCTCACACATCCTCGTGGGTTCACGCCTAGGAGCTCTGTCCTACACCGACAAGTATGTGGAGTCGAGCACAAACTCGACACCGAACATGTAAAACTGGAGAGAACCCTGTCGACTTTGATCGTGGATGGCTTGAGCTCGCGCGTTCGGTTCTTAACATAAGTACTGTAACCACAGCAACCAACGAAAGGGTGCAAATTATATTTCTTTATAAGGAAAGCAAAACAGAAAATAGTAGGTGGGCAGGTTGGTTCTATATGCTAACTTGGGATGTGTTCTACTGTGTAAGTTGAATGTTTCACGGAGACTACGGTAGTGCACTTGCTATGTTGTAGTGTAGCAGTGTTTTCCTTCATATGTAGGCCTACTTGCAACCAGCGTTAGGTAGGCCTACTCAGCAACTGGGGGCTATCATATTTGTCTAGATAGAAGAAAGAATTAACAGTGAATCAATGTTTAGTTACATATTTGGAAAGCTACTCCAAACAGTTGATGCGGAACTAGACAGTTCTATGTTACATACATACATACATACACAAGTCAGATATTAAGGCTTTCTGGGGCCACAGATGGGAAGGGCTTTCACATGGCAGTTGGCTAAGATGGTTTTTGTCCACAGATTTTCCCTGGGCAAACTCATATGGCTGTGAAGACTACCAATACAGACCAATCACTTGTTTTGAGTGGTGAGAAAAGTGGATTATGTAGTCCTGATCCCTTTATCGTGTCTATCACCTCATTAGCTCATCTCCAAGTCTGTCCATAGGATTTTCTGAGAATGAGGGCCGCTCCATCAGGTAAAGTGGGATTAGTAGCCTAATTTGCTGAGACATTAACTTGTTAGTAACATGTCATCGGAGGCTGACGATAATAACTGTGTAACCACATAATACCACCAGTTGTAGCAACATTGTCAAGGAAATGGACGTTTCAAAACCTATGCTGTTGAGTGAGGAGGGCTGACATGTAGAAGTCAACACTTGCGCTTGTATAATCCTCTCCCTCATACCTCTGGGTTTCACTTCATCAATAACCTATGCCTTTTAAACTGAATCAAATAGCACCTTTGTATCTGCAATATTGTTACTGGAAGTAGTACTCTGTAGTTACACAGTAATTAACATCAAGTATTCACTATGCTCTTCACAAACACAAATAAATGTAACAACACTTAAAGTGACGCATCTTTATGCGAGTGCAAAGTGAAGGCTGTTTCATTAAAACCTCGGAGCGAAACCATTTACACACAAAATCCCTCCACCCCACCACGACAGAGAGAGAAAGGAAAGCAAAGGGAACAAGAAAAAGCGTCGTCATCAAAAGCGGGTAACCTTTCTCCAGGCTTCTCTGTGAACGGCAAAGCGGCTGGATATTTACAAGAAACAAAAAGACATTCTTCATTCTCCCCGCCCTTCCTGGTCAGAGTTCAGCCAATGCCTATCCACTTGGAGGTCACGTGACCCTGACGGACAGAAGCGTCCCCCCCGGGGACGTTCGCAACCGATGCCTGAAGTCCAGAGCCACGATTCCGCGGAGAGCGCGTCGCGTTCGCGAAGGACGCTCGGTGAGGCGAGAGGCACTTCTTGATGGGCTGGTTTGAATATCTTTTCGTTAAAAATTGTTCGGAAGGTTTCCCTTGTCGTCCTCTCCTCGTGTCTGTCCGCTGGACGTTTGGTTTGGTAGGTTCTCTGTCTCGACACTAGGTGGTAGTGTTGTCCCAGGGCCCTGATGCAGGTAGGCACTTGGTAGAGATGCTCGGAGGCTGCAGGGCCCTGCTATGTCATCAGGATGGGCTTCTGTCTCACCTCCAGGATATCTGCAGACACACCACGTAAACATAAAGAATGGTCAGAACTCTTCTGTAAAACCTCCCTGAATCACCTTCACAGCCTGGGCTCTGCATTAACTCTCTGGGCCCTTCTCTTGAGAGATACCACATTGGACGTCGATGGATTCCTAAATCAGCTGTAAATCAGCTGGGTCGATACAAATGAAGTATCATTCACACAAACATGTTAGCACCACCGCTAATCACCTGAAGTAGAACATGCAGCGATAAACCTGTTTATATTTGCACGCCCTGCTGGGAGGTCTCTAACAGCCTCCTGTCCTGCTCTGCTGACGGTGCTCTAACCTAACGTGATGGATCCGAGTGCAATGGCCAGTCCAATCACGATAGACCAGATCGGATAGAAACCCCAATCATCCCCGAAAGGGAAATGAAAGAAATAGGTCAGCGAGGTTTCAAGTGATCATCATAAACATGGCGTTCATCGCGCATCTCCCTCTCCCTCAGGGACCTGAAGCCCCTCCCTTCCCTCCTGACCTGTGGTGATGCGGTGCAGGGGCAGGGTGACGTAGGTGAGGTGGGAGAAGAGCAGGAAGTACTCCTCCGTGCGGTTCAGCTTGAGCCAGGAGCCCACCAGGGAGCGGCCCGTCCCGGACAGCGAGCGGGAGCGCAGGTTGGTGGTGTTGTGGAGGTCTGAGGATACAGGGTCACAGACACACACACGCGTAGACACGTTAGACGAGTCATGCCTCTCTCCCTGTGCCGACGGTCGGGTTAGCATCTACAACCGCACACAAACTGGTTTCTTTGATGTTCTCGAGTTCTCAAACAATCGATCTTGAACCTTTCGGAACTAGAACTTTCTCTGTGATCGCGCGTGACGTGCGTGAGCGAGCCTCCCTCACCTTCGTCGTCTTCCTCCCTGAAGAACTCCTCGCTGTCGTTGGCCGAGTGGGACTTCTTCATCTCGGCGATGCGATTGCGCGGCACCTTGCGCCGCAGCGACGGGGAGAAGAAGGAGGGGCGGTTCCTCTCCGGGGTGGGGGGCGTGCTGAACGAGGTCACCTGACGGGGGGGCAGGGACACACAGGGTTACCACGACGACACCCGATGAGCGACACAGCATCCATTGTTAGCACAGGTAGCGTGTCACCCTAACATCACGTTGCTACCTGGTAATGAGGGTTCAGACACAGGTTGTATGGGTTCTTAAGACAAATGAAGTGAGGTGTAGTGGAGGGGTGTGCTTCAGAGGCTAAAGAGGGTTTTGTGTCATTTAAAACAGAATCGCTACCAACATCCACTGACCGCGCCTACAGCCCTTCCCCCATAGCCTACTCCACTTGCGTACAAGCTGAACTGCTGACCCTAAGCACTATGTCAATAAAACACAGGAAGTGTCACATCGTGACTAAGCGGAGTGACTAACGGGCTCGACATGGACTGTTTATTAAACCACCGTCATGGCGGAGCTGTTTCTTGACAGGCGAGGCTCCGTGCCTGAAGAACCGCCCGCTAATTTCAACCCAGAAAAGAGGGGTACTTGATCCTGTATCATGATCAGGGGGGGGTATATAACATTTGAGTAAATGGTTCTGTATGCCAGAGCTTCTGGCTAGCAAGGGTTACACAGCATACAGACTCGCATTTGGAAGGCTTAATAAATGATGGATACTTCAATTTAGCATGAATATTTAATGGTGACCTGGTTTCCTGTTTTTACACGTATACACGTCGCCCAGCCGTACGAGCGCACACAGACAGAGGGAGTAACATCCAGATACGGATCTGCTGCTCTCCCATTCCGGGGCTATTCCTGGACTCGGCGCGTTTCATAACTTCCTCCCGTCAGCCACAGACAGATAAACTAAGAGCTCAGGGTCTTCAAATCAAGGTTTTGAGGGAGTGGCTATCAAGCGGATAAGTGTTTTGTTTTGGGGATCTCAACATTCAGTATTTGTATATTTGGTTGTTCTCCTGTGTAGGATTAGGACTCCACAGTCACGATGCTCGGATGTTTACGAGCCCATAGACTTTCCGTCCTTTAAGGATACTGTCGGGGTGTGTGTGGGGCGTGTGTGTGTGTGTGTGTGTGTCCTCACCCTCTCGTGAATGGGGGAGTCCTGGTCCTCCTCGGTGCCGCAGGGGGACGTGTCCCCAGTCGGGACTCGGCTGACGGCCATCTCGGCGTGACCTTTGCCCTGCGGGCCCTTCATCCTCACAAACTCCATGTTGTTGTACTTGTAGAAGCCGAAGGACATCCGCTGGGCCATCTTGGCCGCCACGCTCACCTACACACACACACACACACAACCTGAAGCTCGATCGCAAAAAAACATGCAAACGAAGCGAAGCAAAAAACGCCAACGTGATGATTCGCCCCTCAGTGATTTCGGTTGGCCGCTACTGGAAACGCAGAGTCAGGCTCCCAGGTGAGAGATGGAGCTGGCTTCAGGAAACGGGAAGTGCAGCTTACGCGGTTGTCGTAGACCTTCTTGAGGGCCTCGTAGCGTATGGAGCCCTGGAAGATCACGCCCTGGAACGTGTTGCTTTTGTCGCTCGCCACCAGCTCCACACACACCATCTCTCCCTCGCCTACCGTCATGTCATTGAACACCTGCACACACACACGCACGAGAAATCAAGAAACAGAGTAACCCAGTACCAGGAACAAACTGTTAATCATTAGTCTTTTAATTGTGGATAGCCTGGGACCCGTATTGATTTCTCTTCCTAGAAATGCCATTTGAAACGAGGACGTTCCACCAGCAGCCTGATAGAGACGGGCGTCGAGGCCGGGAGCTTGTTTTTAAATGGAGTGAGAAGGCACAAGGTCACACTTCATTACATCCCAGTCGATGGGCCCGCCTCTCAGGGGTCCCCGGTGAACGACGCTCCAGTCAATCAAAAGCTTCTCAGGTGTCTCATTGGGTACCGGGGAGGGGGAAGGGTGGGCGGGCGGGCTTACCTCCTCGAAGTTGTCAATCATGAAGAAGATATTGGGGTAGCTCATCTTGGACTCCTCCCCTTTACTGTCCATGGGGTTTTTGCTGGGCGAGGCGAACACTTGCTGTGACGGACAGAGGGAGAGGAAATCATCGCTTTACGATCTTGCCGGTGGGATGAGTGGGAATGCCGGCCTGACCTAGAGCGCCCCCTGTCGTCAGTCACCCACCATGCTGGGTAACTCTCTCTGGGAGGTCGGGTGGGGGCGTGGGGGGGGGGAGCGTTCCTCCTCTTACCTGAGACTTCTTCTTGTGGATGTGGATGTCCCCCGCGTCGGAGCGCGTGCACACGGCACAGGTCACCACGTAGTCCAGCTGTGAGAGAGACGGGGAGGAGTCAGGGGGAAGACGGTTCACACACGCGGACAGCTGAACAGCGGAGGGGCAGATTCACATTTATCTTTGGTGTACCGAAATCGTGTGAGGAACAGGCAGTTATGATACAACGTGTACGACTGAACAGGTCAATCTCAGGTCACTGACTGACTGAGTGAGTAAGAGAGGGTGAGTGGAAGACAGAGTGAGAGAGAAGGCCAGAGAGAGAGAGAGATAAGAGTGAGACCTTTTGCAGGATGAGGTTCAGGTAGACGCTCTCCTCCCAGTCGATGTCGGGGTCTCCCAGGCCGGGAAGCTTCTTGGAGTCCCTCCTGTACACCTCCACCTCCACCTGCAACAAAGGCAAGAAAATAGTCCCTTCACCTAGAAGCCAGGTGGTTCTCAACAACACGACGGCGGTGCTGGGCTACGGCTGATCTCCTTCCTAGACCTAGAGAGTGACGCTCATGGGTTCAGATGTCTGAGAGGGAATGCATGGATGCATCATCGAGCAGGCCTCTGTGAGTGTATGTGTGTGTGTGACCCAGGGCAGAGCATGGTGTGTGTGTGTATATGTGTGTGTGTGTGTGTGTGGGAGGGGGGGGTTGTATTCTCACTGCTCACTCACAGCGCCCAATGAGGCGTAATGTTCCCCTGGCGTCTGTAGTGTGTGTGTGTGTTTGTGAAGGGGGGTTGATGAGACAATTCATAGAACGCACGTAGACGTTTTCCCCCCCATTCTTCTGTAAGAAAAGGAACGACAGTCCCATTTCACGAGCGGTCGTTTTCATTCGACGTGTGAGGAGTCTATGAGAGCCCCCCCCCTCCCCCCCTCCCTCCCCTCTGGGTCTTTCACATCAGTGCTGGAGCAGGGCTAACGGGTGAGCGTAGCCAGCAGACAACGCACCCTCTCTGTTGGATCTCATCACTGCTCAGTCACTCTACCTGCTGAGGTAATCAAAAGAAGGAGAGGGGGGAGGGGAGAGGGGGGAGGCGGGAGGCGATGGGGGAGGGAGGCCAGAGGGACACGTAGGTCTCCACATCACTCAAAGAGTACCGGGAGCAATGGGATGCAGTTGCCATGGTTATGGTGATGAAACTGTGTGTACTGTAGATGAGTGTGTGTGTGTGTGCTGAGGAGAGACTGGGGAATGCCTCCAGATTGCCTCCATGCATTAGTGCATCTCCCAGATCTTTCCCTGTGAATTAGCAGGCAACAAACGTACACCATAGGCTGTGCCCATGACAACCAAAACACCATGAGGAACACAGCCTGAAACGGACCGACGGCAGAGGCACCATGCACTCCCAACAGGCGCCAACGAACACCGCACGTCCCATCTCTTCATCTCGGACCTCCACAGGTCGTGACGGAGAGCCTTGTCGCATCATTTGCCCGTGTATAAAACGGGGAGCGAACACAACGTGCATCCCTTCACGTTCTGCTTCACAGGAGGAAACATGGGAGGCAGGGCCTGTGTGTGACGGCAGGAACCAACGACCGGAAGGTTCTGTGGAGAGGAAGGGCTGGGGAGGGGGGGGGGAGGCGGGGGAGAGGGGCTGTGTTGGTGAGAGTGACAGCAGAGCTGTGCCAGGGTGTGGTAGGTTGGAGGGCCCGCGGGCCATGGGAACGCCAGACAGGGAGCATGAGACCGAAGCTACAGGGGGAACTGGCCAACTAGGTCAGTGACTGACACACACACACACACACAGCGCAATCGTCGCCACGTAGAGAAAACACGTGCAGTGTTCAGGCGTGTAAGCCCACACACACACACAGATTTGACTTCTCAGCAACCCATCACTCTGTTGAGTTTAGCTTTAATCCGGGCTAATAGCTCGTTAGCGTAGCTTCCAGGCCTTTCCGTCAGCAGAGGTTTGTTAGGAAGTCCAGGTGCAATGAGGCCATGATGGAATCAGACAAAGAAAAAAAAATTAGAACAGCAATTGTCTGACCTGAGCTCCACGCTCTGTTACCACGGGAACCTGGGGTGGTGGTGAGGGGGTGGGCAGGAGCCAATTAAACAGACAGACAGACAGGGCAGGCAGATAGGCAGACAAGCAGACATCTATGTGGCCACAGCCCCAGGCTGATGAGGAATCCGTTATACGGCCGGGGAGATACAAGATGCGACAAGATAGAAAGAGATTCAGCGTCTCAGACAGGCCTAGCAGAATACCATTAAAACCCCTTCCTTGGAAAAACCTGGAGTAAAGTCTACGAAAACGGACCTAAGTGATTGGACGGTCTCGTTCGCGGAGTTCTTCCGGTTGACCACAGTCTTGCTGTGCTCCTTTGGCGTTCCGTGGCACGACAGAGATGCTAACCCAGAGATGCTAACCCAGAGAAGCTAACCCGGAGATGCTAACCCAGAGATGCTAACCCAGAGATGCTAACCCAGAGAAGCTAACCCGGAGATGCTAACCCAGAGAAGCTAACCCGGAGATGCTAACCCAGAGATGCTAACCCAGAGATGCTAACCCGGAGATGCTAACCCAGAGATGCTAACCCAGAGACGGGCAGGGAGGCCCCGAGTGGAGCCGACTGAAGGACAAACACGTCAGCCTGGTCACGGGGACGTGGACGCGACAGTTATTACATGTGGTCGTCACCTCCGGGGAGCCGACAGGACAGGGCCCGATGAGGAGTCTGATATTGAGAGTGACATTTTCCAACAGAGTTGGCGAGGGTCATACAGTACTGCGTTATTGCCCTCGTCTCATCTGCCACCCCCTCGGGGGGAATCTGCCGGCGTTCCATCCTCAAAAGATTCTCACCACCTAAAGAAAAGACAAAGCCTGTACCACACACACACACACACACACACACACAGTATCCCACAACAACAAGCTTTGCCTCTGACCAGTGACTAAAACAATTGGCATTGTGTGTCTAAACCCCTCAATTCTACCTGACTGGCCTGCAGCAACAGTCTAAATCGGACTCGACAGGCGCAAGGTAGAAGGGCATTGTGGGAGGTATTAGGTGGCAGTGCTGACTCATGCCGGCCGGCCGGCCTCTTAGTCACTCTCAGATCGAACATCCAGGTCTGTTACTCTCCTCAGCAGCGCCACGGTCCGTCATGTGACCAGCCGTGACGGGACGACCTGCCGGGAGAGCGTGAGGGAGAGCGTGAGAAGAGTAATGGTTGGAAGGAGAGAGAGTGATGAAGAGCGAGGGAGGCAAGGAGAAAAGAGGGGTTGACAGAAGGGGAGCTGGGGAAAATGCGGCGAGGGAGAGGGGGACGGGGAGGGAGGGATGCAGGCAGGCAGGAGAGAGAGATCGAGAGTGAAGGAGAGGCAGATGTCGCGAATGTCAGCCTTGCTGTTGGTGCATTCCTTAATGACTGTTGAGCATGAGGCAGCGGGGTCGCACACACGGGAACGTCACCCGAGGGACACCTTTCCCCACAAGATGACACGGCAGCACGCTGCTGAGGATGACAGAGGGGGGATGATGCGGGGGGGTTTCCATCCATCCAACTTTCCCTCAGACCCACTCTAAATCTCATTCCAATAGGAGAAAGGAGAAAGCCAGCGGGGCAGGGAACAGAGAATGGCCATACAGACGAGACGAGACGGAGAGAGAGAGAGAGGGGGGAGAACGTCTGCCGGCGTCCGTGGATTGACACGACGGGCGTCCGTGGATTGACACGACGGGGTTACCGGGCGTCACTGCACGTGCACAGACTACATCCATTTGATTACACGCCGATTTCCAAAGTAGGCTTGTGCGAGCACTCGGCTGGGAGGGACAGAAAGGAGTGTGTGTTTGCGTTGATTGAACAGGAGAGGGGGTCAAGTATTCAGAGAACCTTACACCCGGCGTTGACTTGTAGAAAGCATATGTGTTTTTTTGGTATCAAACAGAAAGGATTGGCAAATACTCATTACACATGCAACTAAAAAGAGCATATGGTCACTACTGTAAATATGGAAGGTGTATTTGATCAGAGGTGAGACATCATGTATTTCCCATATCAAATAACAACCGCCCAAAAGGCAAATGCCACGCAGGAAACATAGTGGATTATGTCCTATATTTGCTTACGAGATATACAGTATTTCCTGGGACATCCTTCTGTTTTCTATAAAGACCAGTGTGCAATCTGACAGTCGGTTTGGCACTTTTCACAAAGGTAGACTAGTCCCTAGTTGTAGTTTGTCCCTAGTTATAACTATAACCTATAACCTCCTTCTGAGCAGCACAGTGTCCAGTAAGGCCGACATTCTTTCTCCTAAAGTATAATGAGGTAGGCCGGGTGTCAATTCGAAACCCTAAAGCTAGAGCACTGACATTGATCCGAGGTGTTTAGGGAATTAGGTGGCGGGAACTGAAATCCAGATCGTAACTTTGGAATGATTATTGATTTCATACCAGGTTCGGATTATTTACAGCTGGGTTGCTCCCGTTGGAGGTCTACCATTACAAGTTCCAGACCCTGGACTGTGAAGATGTTTACAGGACGGACCCAGTTCCAGACCCTGGACTGTGAAGATATTTACAGGACGGACCCAGTTCCAGACCCTGGACTGTGGTGGGAGGAGGACAGGAAGTGCGTCCTACATGACAGGCCTCGACCAATTTATACCCGTGTCGAGTTAAATAACAGTTTTTTTCTTCCATCTCAACAAAGCGAGATATTTCTGACCTAAAGCGTCTTTTACTGAACCACAAAACGCTGCTTTATATTTTACTGCCACTGGCCTATGTCATTTATCCACTTGAACCGATTTTGAAAGCAGAGACGCTAATCAGTTCGCTTACGTGTGCAACAAGAGTAATACCGTGCTTCACTAACGCAGAAGGTCAACAATCCTTTCTTCTTCACTTACATCCAATCCTTTACACGAGGATGGATGGCACGGTGAACTTCTTCAGAGGATAGCAGGTGTACGTAGAAGATGGGAGGTGTATGTGTAGGACATACAAGGCCATCTCCATGGAGACCAGACCCGTCTCCTAGTTCACATTGTAAGCGTCAGCATGTTGCGCAAGCTCACGGGGTGTAGACAATTACCTCACAAACCGCTGTACCACAAATGTTGACTTTACCTCAATATACAATTGAACAAACTTTGATCACCGATGTGGAAAAGAACTGCGGTAACCACTCAAAGGCAATTTGGATTTCAATCTGGAGAGATTGATTAAATGCCCAATTTTCCGTTGTTGGAACATCTGTCGGTCGCTTTCTCCGTGTCTGATATATTGACATAAATTGAAGCCGGAAATTCATTTTCTTTCCTAAGTAGCACTGCCCCCCCTCCCTCCCCTGCCCCCCCTCAAGCTCAGTAAGTTCACGGTGCTAACAGTCATTCATGCAAGGCCCAGTGTCGCTTCATAGCTTCTCACCAATGGCCCTGAGCAAACAGCCCTCACCTTCGGGGCATAGGATGAGGACTGGCTAGGACTTCATGAGTTTTGCTGTCCCCTATAGAGATTATTTACATTTGTCACATGAGAAACTTTCGTCCGACCTGAAGCTGCTGTTTTTGTACCGACAAAAGATTGAGAAGATTTCCCTCCAGCACACCCAGATAGGTTCCCTATACTGTGCTTGCAGCTCCAACTCCAAAAATAACCAAGTGCTGCAGAGCAAAAAAAAGGAAAGAAAACGTCAAAACAATATATGAGCAGAGGCAACCCTCAAAGAAGTCGGGGTGCCCGGTGGCTCACTGGATAGAGCCGTTATAAGGGCTTAGTTAAGAGCCCCAGGTTCAATTCCTGCTTGAGCAATGTCTGCATCTTGCCCTCTCTCTCTCTCCCCTATGTTTATTGTCTATTCTCACACTTTCTTTGTCCAGTAGAGTGGAGGGGGAAAAAAAGGCCAACAAAAAATACCTAAAAAGTCATTCTAGTAATGACCTGTCTGTAGGTGAGTCACGAAGCTGGAAGGAAAATGGGAACCGCACTGAGCACGGCTAAACTCAGCCATCTCCACTTGTGGCTTTAGACGGCCTGTTGATTACATCTCGATTTTCCTCCGAACTGCAGGCGCAGTACAATGACATGACCTCGCTAGAAACATCTAGCATCCGGCTCCATGTGGCGGAATTTACCTTCAGGTCATTTGGTTGAGTGCCAAGTCTCGCTTTCATTTCTGACATGCTCCCCCATCTGGAGAGCGACTGGCCGGGCCGGTGAGCCCGTGGCTGCGAGCCTCAGCGTTGATGTCAGGCGAGGGGGCAGAGCAGGAGAGGCTGTTGTGGGAGCCATCTTCTCTGCTCCTGCTCCTTCATTGTGTGTGGACATGGATATGATGTTCAGACCTCAGGGGAGTAGACTGGTTTATGGCGGGTTGCTATAAAAAAATGGAACCGCCCAAGTGGTTTCAGTTCAGGGTCAGGTTAGAGACACCTGTGCCAACTCGAAGATATGGACAAACAAGATTAGCTTGCGCAAGACCATCTCCATAAAGATCAACTGCACAGAAGAACCGTTTCATCCGAACTTGTGTTTACGTTTTGCTGAACAGAGTTTATCCTGTGAGATTAGATGTTTACCTAAAACGCATACATAAAGGTTAACACTGCCTTGTGTACGTGGATCCAATCCTAACATACTGCAAGAATCAATCACACATACCTCTCATACAGGACTCATTTTCTGCCAAGGCGGCTGCATTTTACCTCATTACACATCAAACCAACCACGGGCTTCCTTTTCACCAGCCAATCACCTCAGACCAAGAAATCAATAGAGAATCGCTTCTCATTTCAGCCTCATGTTCTTTCCTGGCTGGGCCTGGTTCTTTGGGGTGTATCCAGCTCTGTGGCCAGTTGTTTCTGCCCCTGTGCCCGGCTCGTACATCGCCATGGGGCCATGGTCACTAGCTTTTCATCAACACCTCCAGGCTTTAATTGGCCTTAAGTCTGCGCCAACACTACACTGCTCATTTTTCGCCGGCTAGTTTGGCATTTCCATGTTGGGGAACTTGGCCCACAGCAGGCAGATTGATTTACAACGAAATTCAGCAGAATGATCTGGATGTAAACCAAGCGGAAAAAAGATGGGAGTCAACATCAGGTATGCCAAAGATGTATTT
Organism: Mallotus villosus; assembly: GCA_903064625.1. NCBI lineage: Eukaryota > Metazoa > Chordata > Actinopteri > Osmeriformes > Salangidae > Mallotus > Mallotus villosus. The sequence goes on along the minus strand of CAEFZP010000410.1, from coordinate 391,006 downwards.
TGCTGATAAAGATTATAATACGCAATTAAATATCAAAAGCAACTGATAACAGTATCAAAATAGGGCATGACTGGGTTAACGGTTAACACTGCTGACAAAACACGAGGCCTAAATGATCCTTCTGGTCTGACAGTTTGAAAGATAAAGAGACTGATCATGTGCCATGCTTATTTGGAACTCATCACAAAGGTTATTGTTTATCAGCCCAGACAAGGAAATGGATCTGAGAAAAATAACATGTTGTGCAACATTCTATAGGTTGGAAAATGCCCTCCACCTGCAGTATCATACCTAGTCATGACAAGGCCCAAATGGAGTGACTAGGCTGTATGATCATCGCAATCTCCCATACCTGGATGGACAGCTACTGTCATTCATCATTATTAGTTATCATTATAACTCTGAAAATGTATACGATGGCACTGTATGGCATTAATCAAAATACCCTATGATGGCACTTTAATATACGGTTTCAAATGAAACAGGGACAAAGTACCAAGGACTTTAGTCCCAACCATAAAAATCTACCATATGAATCCCACCAGGAAATATTATCACCAGTTATTGGTCACGTTGTATCTATAAATTAAGACAACACATGGTCACGTTTCTGAAACCCTGCCAATACTGTAGGCTATATAAACAGGATTTGCGGCGTAGCAAACATATAGCCAAGTCTGACGTGAAGAACCACAACAAACAGGCAAACAAAACCATGAAGGTAAGAAAATCGATTCATGCATACTACTTTCCTTCAAAAACAACTTCTGCTTGACATTTCCAGTCAAGTCGGCCTTCTGGAGAAAGGTCAAAGACATCTGTGAACTGTAACTCTGTGTGTTTTGTGCTCTTGCAGGTCCTTCTCGTGCTAGCAGCTGTGTTCACGTCGGTGGCACAGTCCCTCATGTTCCAGCCCCTGGACTGTGCAGACATCTACAACGCTGGCTCAGGCAGCAGTGGAGTCTACAGGATCTACCCTGCAGGACCCAACTCTCCCCGCTACGTCTACTGTGACATGGACACCCTGGGAGGGAAGTGGACTGTGAGTAAAACCTCTTGAACATAGATCCCTTTCACACCAGCAGAGGGAATGAGTACGGTAGGCTAAATGCTCAGACACATCTTTAGTGACACCTTTCAGAGTCCAGACACGATCTATAGACAGGTGCGCGCTACATTCTGTATAGTTTTAAAACGTATCGGATTTAAATTTGCCTTTAACCTTGATTTGTTGAGAACACCAAGGCAGAACTATTGATCCCATCAGTCATTTCATACTCGAGTGTGACTTGATTCGAACACTTCCAATTTCCCCCTTGCCAAGTCTGTCCATGTCTCATTTTCTTCCATAAATTCACAATGGAAATGAGAGAGAGCTGTAAAGCGAGAGAGAAATGTAAAGCGCTTTGAGTGCCGCCATGTTAGCAAAGCGCTCTATAAATGCAGTCCATTTACCATACCTGCCTTTCATTCTCCCCTTTCATTCCTTGGTCTCTCCATGGCTCCAGGTGTTCCTCACTAGGATGGACGGCACAGTGAACTTCTACAGAGGGTGGGACCAGTACAAGAACGGCTTCGGACATGCGGCTGGAGAGTACTGGCTGGGTAAGCAGGAAAGCAAACCCCCAGAAACACACACTACCTTACAGACCACGAGATACAGACGCCTGATTGAACCAGCACGTGCTCAATAAGGTCGACTGAGGCAGCACAGCGCATTAGGCGTATCTTGAACCTCTCCGCTCCACCTCCGCAGGTCTGGAGACCATCCACCTGCTCACCACGAAGAAGGACTACGAGCTGAGGGTGGACATGGAGGACTTTGAGGGGAGGAGGGTCTACGCTAACTACTCCTCCTTCTCCATCTCTCCCGGGGCGGTCAATGCTGAGGTGGACCTCTACAGGCTGCACGTCAGCGGCTTCAGAAACGGAGGGGCAGGTGAGTGGGCCCGCGACATGGCGATACGTTTCTGGTGTTTAAGACACGGAAGACACTGAGTGCACCATGTTGACATTCTTCCTCTTGTTATGAATGATGTTTTACTACCCTCTCTCTTGACCTACCAGGGGACTCGCTGGCCCACCACAATGGACGACCGTTCTCCACATTTGATCGAGACAACGACGCTCATTCAGTAAATTGTGCCTTAACAAGTATGGGGTGCATTTTGGTACGGTGCATGCTCAAATGCCAGTCCAACTGGAATCTACATGTGGGGAGCTGTTGATGACAAAAGTACAAACTGGTATCACTTCAAAAATAATCGCTATTCGCTTAAGTCCATTTCTATGAAGATAAGACCTGTCACTCGTCGAATGGTAATGGGGGAAAAAAACATGGCTGCCTATCTCTAACGTCTTAACTGAAAATGTGCTCAACTGAAACACTTAAAGAAGACTATGTGTATAATCAGGTCTGGTGACTAAACCTGAATGTTTTTTAGTTTTTTTTTACAAAATGCTGTCTTTTTATGATGCACCTGTGTGATTCATAATTTATACTTTAGGCCTAACACATTGTTTTTTCCTGTAACATGTCCACATATTGTTTATATATTCTTGAAAGAAACTCAAAATAAATGCTTGTGTTTGCTTACTGCTTAACTCAACTCATACTTTCAAAAATAAACACTTATAAGCCATCACTCTCAGGACATTGACACAAATGGAACTGAAACCACACGTTTACTTCCAGGAAGGGATTGGTGGAGCGACATCTCACCTTCTTGCCCTCGGTGTTGTCTGCACTAACGTAGGAGAGCTTGCTGCAGACGTAGAACAGCTGTCGTGGATGGACAGCTACTATCTTTCATTATAACTCTGACAATGAATATGATGGCATTAATCAAAATACCATATGATGGCACCTAAATAACACATGGGCTGTGTCTACTACCGTGCACTCAACGAAGTACACTGCAATGTAGTGCACTGCAATGAAGTGCACTTACATTTGCAGTGCACTCAGTTGCTGAGTAGCGCTGTCTAAACTGGAACACTTTACTTACCCACTTAGCGGGAAGTGACACACGCAAATCTGCTCGCGACACCCGAGAAACTAAACCCGCGAAACAAACCCGCTTGTATTTCTGTCACTGGACTCCTCCACTTCCGCTACGTAGCCAAGATGGCGCCCGTTTAGGGCGAGTAGTGTCCATCGTCGGACACTTAATTTTTGGACCGTTTGCAGTGCATCATCCGGGTACTTTCAGTGCACTGAATTATTTTGGTTTTTCAGCCTAAGCGCCCTAAGCACTGAAAGTAAGTGCTCGAAGTGCACAAGTGTGCGGTAGTAGACACAGCCATGGTTTCAAATGAAACAGGGACAAAGTACACAGAACTTTAGTCCCAACCATAAAATATCTACCATTATGAAACCACCAGGAAATATTATCACCAGTTATTGGTCACGTTGTACCCTATACATTAAGACAACGTGTGGTCACGTTTCTGAAACCCTGCCAATACTGTAGGCTATATAAACAGGATTTGCAGCGTAGCATACATATTGCCAAGTCTGACCCGAGGAACCACAACAAACAGGCAAACAAAACCATGAAGGTAAGACAAATCGATTCATGCATACTACTTTCCTTCAAAAACAACGTCTGCTTGACATTACCAGTCAAGTAGGCCTTCTGGAGAAAGGTCAAATGACATCTGTGAACTGTAACTGTGTGTTTTGTGCTCTTGCAGGTCCTTCTCGTGCTAGCAGCTGTGTTCTCGTCGGTGGCACAGTCCCTCATGTTCCAACCCCTGGACTGTGCAGACATCTACAACGCTGGCTCAGGCAGCAGTGGAGTCTACAGGATCTACCCTGCAGGACCCAACTCTCCCCGCTACGTCTACTGTGACATGGACACCCTGGGAGGGAAGTGGACTGTGAGTAAAACCTCTTGAACATAGATCACTTTTACACCAGCAGTGGGAATGAGTACGGTAGGCTAAATGCTCAGAAACATCTTTAGTGACACCTTTCAGAGTCCAGACACGATCTATAGACAGGTTGCACGCTACATTCTGTATAGTTTTAAAACATATCGGATTTTAATTTGCCTTTAACCTTGATTTGTTGAGAACACCAAGGCAGAACTATTGATCCCATCAGTCATTTCACACTCGAGTGTGACTTGATTCGAACACTGCCAATTTCCCCCTTGCCAAGTCTGTCCATGTCTCATTTTCTTCCATACATTCACAATGGAAATGAGAGAGAGCTGTAAAGCGAGAGAGAAATGTAAAGCGCTTTGAGTGCCGCCATGTTAGCAAAGCGCTCTATAAATGCAGTCCATTTACTATAACTGCCTTTCATTCTCCTCTTTCATTCCTTGGTCTCTCCATGGCTCCAGGTGTTCCTCACTAGGATGGACGGCACAGTGAACTTCTACAGAGGGTGGGACCAGTACAAGAACGGCTTCGGACATGCGGCTGGAGAGTACTGGCTGGGTAAGCAGGAAGCAAACCCCCAAAACACACACTACCTTACAGACCACAAGAGACAGACGCCGAATTGAACCAGCACGTGCTCAACAAGGTCGACTGAGGCAGCACAGCGCATTAGGTGTATCTTGAACCTCTCCGCTCCACCTCCGCAGGTCTGGAGACCATCCACCTGCTCACCACGAAGAAGGACTACGAGCTGAGGGTGGACATGGAGGACTTTGAGGGGAGGAGGGTCTACGCTAACTACTCCTCCTTCTCCATCTCTCCCGGGGCGGTCAATGCTGAGGTGGACCTCTACAGGCTGCACGTCAGCGGCTTCAGAAACGGAGGGGCAGGTGAGTGGGCCCGCGACATGGCGATACGTTTCTGGTGTTTAAGACACGGAAGACACTGAGTACACCATGTTGACATTCTTCATCTTGTTATGAATGATGTTTTACTACCCTCTCTCTTGACCTACCAGGGGACTCGCTGACCCCCCACAATGGACGACCGTTCTCCACATTTGATCGAGACAACGACGCTAATTCCGGAAATTGTGCCTCAATATATATGGGTGCATTTTGGTACAACAATTGTCATCATGCCAATCCAACTGGAGTCTACATGTGGGGAGCTAATGATGTAAAAAGTTCAACCTGGTATCACTTCAAAACAAATTATTATTCTCTTAAGTCCATTTCTATGAAGATAAGACCTGTCACTCGTCGAATGGTAGTGGAGAAAAGAAAAACATGGCTGCCTCTCTCTAACGTCTTAACTGAAAATCAGCTCAACTGAACACCTAAAGAAGACTAAGGGGAATAATCAGTTCTGGTGACCAAACCTGAATGTTTTTTTACTAACTTTGCTGTCTTTTTATGATGCACCTGTGTGCTTGATAATTTACACTTTAGGCCTAACGCATTCTTTTTCCTGTAAGATGTCCACATATTGTACATAAATATATTCTTGAAAGAAACTCAAAATAAATGCTTGTGTTTTCTTACTGCTGAACTCAACTCATATCTGTCGATACTAAACACTGTTATAAGCCAGCTCTCTCACGACATTGACACAAATGGAACAGAAACCACACGTTTACTTCCAAGAAGGGATTAGTGGAGCGACATCTCACCTTCTTGCCCTCAGTGTTGTCCGCGCTGACGTAGGCGAGCTTCCTGCGGACGTAGAACAGCATGTCGTCCTGCCGGGGAGCCCACCTCTCCATGAAGTAGGTGGAGAACATCCACGTCCAGAACACGATCCGGTCGTCCTTAAAACCGCCTGGGAACCACACACACACACACACACACAGGTTCAGATGAAGGCCCCACCGAGTCACAGGGAACTAACATAGGGGGGCCGTCACAAAAAGTAGAGGTCTCGTTCCTGGTACCACAGATGCCCATTTCTAGATGCTTCCACCAACCATACTTTGTGGGGTGTTTGAGAAAGACAGATTGAAGTCTTCGTTTAAGAGAACGATAATACAGCTGAATAGTGACCATAGTAGTCCCAAAAGTCAACTTGTTCCAAATATTTTACAGAACGCTGTGTGACCAAATAGTGCTTATATACACATATCCAATACAGTATTTATTGTTTATAGACCCAGTGTGATACACAGACAGCAATTAAATCAGTGGGAAAACATTTTCAAAGCATGGCACATGACTTCATCTTCAGCCTTAGCTTTGTCTGTGTCAATGATGAACCAATCACAGGGAGGACCCAATCCATCGCAGAGAAGTCTGTCCCTGTCCCTGTCCCTGTCCCTGACCCTGGGTGGAGCCCGCTGTGACAGGGTCGTCTCTGCAATGTCATCCCGGACCCGGTTGCCAGGCAACGCTGTTGCCGAGCAAACGGCAGGTGAAGACGGGACCCTAAGCTGCTAGTGTGCTGCAGGTGGCCGCAGCAATCACACACACGCACGCGCACACGCACACGCACACGCTGTAATACCAGAGGGATACTGAGATACGATCTGATCCAATACTTGAAGAGGGAGAGATATTGGATCAAATGTGTTCACACACACACACAGCACACACACACCTCTTACGGCAATGCCTGAAGTTAGGAGACGAGAAGACACCAGGGTTTACCTGTTTAAATGGAACAATAACAGGGTCTGTTCAGACACAAGTAAAGGTCAACTGTGTCTATGGGGCCTGAGTGATTAGTAATCTGCAATCATGTCTTCAGATGATGAACTGATCTACTATTTCACAGTGAGGGTTGCCAGGGCAACCAGTGGTTACAGATTCAACTGGTGGTATGAGAATCAAAGCACTCGGCAAAGGTACCAGTGAGATTCTCCATGTTCCTCTTCCTTCCTCCGTTCTATCTGAGTCTGCGTGCAGCTCCCATGCAGCTCCGGGTGTTGGTCAGCCCTGCCCTGACCTGTGGGTGAGCCCGAGCTCGTCCTCTCCACTCGACCAGAACGCCGTCTGTGGGCCTCCCCCGTGCCCACCCCTTTGACTGACGCACTGGCCAGAGGTCACATGACCTCTGACGCATCACGGGTCCAGCCCAGGGACGATGATGTCACCCTCCTTCCTCCCCCACCCCCCCCCCGTCCCTTCTCAGAGGGAGTGTGTCTGGTGGAGTTCGACTAAGGTAGGGGTGAGTGGAGGGGGAGGGGGGTCACAATGGGTTTCTTATATCTTTTAATTGAGTTTACTGGCTCAAGGAGGGAGTTACTGTCTGCTGGGGTCTCTCCCAGGTGAGACAAGATGGAGGTGACATGGAGAGAGCCAGATAGCCAGTGTCCTTCTCAAGTGGTGCGGAAGAGAAACAGGAAGTCATTTTTTAGAGATATTTTTAGAGAGAGAGAGCCAAAAACACGGAGAGAAGGAAAGTAGTCACAGAGTGTGATGCACGAAAGTGTACGACAAAGTTAAGCGAGGAAGAGCGCCTCCTGAGCTGGCTGCTGAGTCCGGGAGCCTCAGGGGAATCCAAATGGAGGCTAAACTTAAATGCTGCGGCATTCGACACAACATGGAGCGATGCCATTCACTGCTGTTTGGGAACATGAACAATTTGCATTGGCATTTCAATTCAATTTGGCACAGATCTTTGACCCTACATTCATTCTAACTCAATTTGCTGGTATTTAACCGCGTTTGCTTTGATTTAGTTTAACTTTCATTGAATTTGAAAAACCTGTTACCCCACCCTCAAAGTAAACATTTTGAAAAGAAGAACTGTCTGGTACAGCAAACGTTTGTACAGATGATGTGTTCCTGTCTGTGGCCTCACACAACAAACAGGATTTGTTTTTGGCAATATACAAAAAGGTGGAGAAACAATTTGGCAAAATTTATCCCGGTGTGTATGGAGACATGCCAAGCGGATACAACACACACTTAGCTACCAGGATACCACAGACACTTAGCTACCAGGATACCACAGACACTTAGCTACCAGGATACCACAGACACTTAGCTACCAGGATACCACAGACACTTAGCTACCAGGATACCACAGACACTTAGCTACCAGGATAGCACAGACACTTAGCTACCAGGATACCACAGACACTCAGCTACCAGGACATCACAGACACTCAGCTAACAGGACATCACAGACACGTAGCTAGTAGGCAGCAGAAGAGTGTGTGTGACGGGTGAGGTCTGACTCTCCAGTGGTTTGAAAGTGGAATGGGACTCAAGCTGACAGAACCTGCTTCGGAGGGAGGTCATTCAAAGCCGCGGGTAAATCTGCAAAGAATGACTCTTAACAGTTAACAGTAGTGTGCCAAGTCCGAATGTGGTCAATTATTGAAAGCAGATGTATTGTAAAAGCGGTAGGCAGGAGCCCTTGACTGAGTTGACATCTGCATCGTGAGTCCTGCTTACCCCAAAGTCTGCTCCGGCAATGGATCAATACATGAAGGTCAATGTAACACACACACACACACACGTGACTGTCTGACAAAGCTGCTAAACATATCACACGTATGGACAGAATGCAGCGAGAGCAGCACAAAACGTTTGTTGACACACCCTAACAGCAAAGTGTGACTGGCAACAGAGAAAATACATTCCCTTCTTTGGCCCATTGTAACTTTGCTGGCACAAACAGGGTGGCAGTTTTTTTTAAACTTCATAGGCAGGTTCATGTGAGGGGGGGGGTAAACACACACACACACACACACTTCAACAGTATATCAAAGCCACCCCCGGCGCTTCCAGGAAGTGTCTCAGTCTTGTCAACATGTCCTTTCCTGTAAAAGCTGCCAGCAGGTAATCTGATGGACCCAGCCTGGCCTGAGTGATCTCTGGAGAGAGGAGAACACACACACACACACACGTCTCAATCTGACCGTATAACCTTACAAACAGTGCAGCTTCTACAACGATAGAAGAGCGAAGTGGCTCACCGTTTCCTAATTCGATCATTGGACCAGGCCGGTTCTGTCCAAGCACACTGCAGTCCAGTACCCAGGACCAACAAACATAAATCTAACCTCTAGCTGTGCTCAATCCACTTTCGACCCCATTAGCTTTTATGACCATAGCCGTGACAGAGGAGCTAGCAGTATCATTTCGAAGGAACCTGTTAAATCCTCTCGTATGACCAAGAGGCCCGTTTAACAGGGTACTGATGAAAAGATGGCCGCTCCTGACGGCGCCCGCTGAAAGCCACGGCCGCCAGTCACAAGACGGTGTTCTGTTGTTGTCGAGGGAGGAGAGAACAAAGGGAGAGGAGACGCAAGTGGCGTGGGTGACCTTGTTTTAAGAGAAATAGAGGGGGGGGGAAGAGAGAGAGAGAGAGAGAGAGAGAGAGAGAGAGAGAGCGGAAAAGAGGGAGTGGATGCAGAGAGGAAGGGATGGAGAGAATGAGAGAGAAGCCTCTCTAATAGACATATCACTCTTTCCCAGCTCTGTCGTTTTAAAGGTAGGAGGTCTGTGGGGCGGGGCGGAGGTCAGAGACAGACAACCTTCCAGAAGCCCTGGACCAGAACCAACCCCCACGCAGGCAGAAGAGGATGGACGAGTATCCTCTTTTCTGACCCGGCGCTAAGCCAAGAATCAAGGTGTCGGACGAGGCCCTGACAACACGCCAGCCATTCACGACTGGCTGAAACCCACGGCATTGGCTTGTTGCTCACCGCTTCCACAACCTCAGCCTCATCGGCCCCCCAGTGCCTGCTCAGCGCTCACGCGGAGAGGGGAAGGGCGGGCAGCGGGGCAGGGGGCAGGATGCCAGGTCAGACGAGGAAGTGGTGTTGTGTGTGTGTGCTTCCGTCAAGGTTAACGGTGGCCAAGCAGAAACGTTTCCGGAAATTCTAGGAGTGCACTTGGGACCAGCTCCAGTGCATTATTACAGAGGGTAGACACACACACACACACACACACACACATAATGGACCTTGTGAGAAAGTGTGTGTGTGTGTGCTGTAATTGAACGCGTGAGCTGTGTGTAGAAAGTTAGGGTTTCCTCTCTCTGTCTCGAGTCTCGAGTGTTTCTGTGTGTGTGTGTGCGCGTTTGCTGTAACGGAACTTGTGTGCCGCGTGTAGAAAGTTGAAATGATAGTCAAAGATACCACAAGACTGAAAGTATAAAGTCATAGATCAGTCAAAAGTAAAAATGTTGTGACACCCTCCCGTCTTGAAGCTGTCCTGAAAGGTCGGCAGATCTCTGCGAGGAGCTGTATGTGCCTTGATGAACAAGAGGCCAAGTCAGGGTGTGTCTCATTCACACTGAGCTCCGAGGTTGTTCCTGACTTGCTTCCAGGATCGATACCAGCTCCTCCTTCCAGCAGGGGAAGAGTGGCCCCAAGTGGCCTTGTCACTGCTGGCATGCAACTCAGTGAAGGACTGACGGGGCATGTCCTTGTTGTGTCCTTGCCACCACAACTCTTCTCCTTCTCCCTCCCTCCTTTTCCTTCTCCTCCCCTTCTTTTTCCCCCTCCTCCACTTTTTCTACACACACACACACACACACACCTCACTTCCTTTTTCTGTGTCCCCTACATCCACCCTTCTTGTCCTCCACCTCCCCGTCTTTCTCCTCCTCCCCCTCTTCCACCCTCCCCCCGGTGAGGGGAGCTGGCTGACAGGCAGAAGGAGGATGCTGACGGCAGCGGCATTCAGGGGGCGAGGCCAGAGATCCGTCTCCCAGGTGAGCTGGCTGCTCCTGGCCCCTCCTACACAGCTCACTCAGCAAACAGAGGGGGGCGGAGGGGAGGGGTCAGGGCAGCCGCTGGCATGCAGGTGGAGCCAGGCAAACAGCTCCAATATAACACCCAGTGCAGGCCTAAACATCCACCTCACTCTGCAGAAGAAAGCCCGTGCTGTTAATCACCATACACGCACTCATGTACTTTCCCCCCGCTCAACACATTTGAGTCTATTAAGGCCCTGACGAAGAGGCCGAGAGTTGATCCTGGGAAACGGGTAGTGAGAGAATCTCTGACGCGAGTGGGGGTGGGGGGCGGGCTGAACAAAACGTGTGGAAGAATAAGAAAAAAAGCCATGAATTAAAGACGACGTCCCCGTCAGCTCTGGGAAGCGTGCGGCTGTGGGATATGAAATATTTACACAGGGCTGGAGCTGCATGGCGGGGATTGGGCTGGGAACACAAAGCCTGGGAGCATGGCCGCTGGACGACAAAGGCCCTATCGCTCGACGCCACCGTCCACCTTCGCACACAATCGACACAAGAATGGCACGGGCTATTTTGGATTCTCCAGCCGACACACAAGGCCTTGTCCGTGCGCTCGTATCGAAAGACAATCGATGAACGTGCGGGAGAAAGAAAAACAAATTATTGTTCGCCGTCGTCGAGAGACATAAAAGATGGTGTGCAATCCCATTCTGGAGTGCGCCGTACGAAAACAAGGAACTGGCACGGGGAAGTTAGACTAGACAGAGAGGAGGAGGGAGAGTACAGTGGGGGGTTGTGGGTAATGTGTGTACGAGTGCAGACGCATCACCAATGAGTGTTCTTGTTGAACAGGCTGTACAGACTGGGTCTCTGGGAGGCATCAGACCACAGCTTGTCAGAGGAGCACGCCGTCTCTTCCATGGCAGAGCTCTCTCCCAGATCTCTTCCTCCAAGCCCCCTCACGATTCACATCCACGCTGCGCCGCGTTGAGCTATCTACGCGCCCGCGGGGCATTCGTTTTCACTCACTTTTCTTTCAGGGTTTGAGCTGCGCAGCGCTGGAAGAAGGTTCACCGCTCAATATTTTGAGCACGGAACGCGAGTGAACACGAATTGTTAGGAAAAAGTACAACAAACGAATACGCAGCACGACAAACGTTGAGCTGCAAGCGTTCTCCCGGCCCATTTCGAGAAAGAAAAAAAAAGGGGGATATTCTGGATTCGCTTTCCACACTGAGAACGGAGAGAAACCATATGTCAAAACTGTAGGAGTGTGCACTCTGGGGAAACACAGAGGCTGATATTGGGCTTGACAGGGTGATAGCATACTACTAATAGGCTGGGCTTCTGACTGACAGCTTGGGGGGGGGGCTTTACCGCTTCCATTGAATCTCGCGTCATGTAACACACTTCACAGGGATTCCAACTCCTGCCAACCCTGAATAGTGAATATGACACTCCTGCTAACCTGAACAAGTTTACAACTACATCGTGGTCTCCTCCATGCACAACTGTTCAGGACTATGTTGGACTCCTGAGCACGCTTGCTTGGGTTTGTGCGCGGCGTCACATGGTATCGATGTGTCTGCCCGAAGCATGTCTGGGCTGAATGCTGAAACTTGAGCGGTTCATGTTGTCCGTCTGTGTGTGTGTGAGTGTGTCTGTGTGTGTCTGTGTGTGTGTCTGTGTGTGTCTGTGTGTGTCTGTGTGTGTCTGTGTGTGTGTGGGACCACAGAGAAAAACGATGACTGACAGGTCAAGAGTGCCACGGGGATGCTCGCCAACTTTGTTCCATCTACACGGAGAAGTTGCCGAACTAGTGACAGTACAAGTCTTCAAGTCTTTTATCGTCGGACGCACAGAACAACACAAGGTCAGACACGAGGAGGTACAGCCTCCAGTCTCGATGGAGCAGTTTACATGTTCCACATGCGGTTTGAAAACGATGCGGTTCTTGCAGCGTCGACACCTCTCAGACAAGAGGCGGTGGTAGCATAGCGGGACCAGGAAGTAGAACTGTGCAGCAGGCCCCAGAGACATTGATAGAAGTGCTGGACTAAGAATAGCTGCACTACTGCCTTTTAATATACATCACCCAGCTCTGGTCTGGGCCCTGCACACTGTTCCAGCTCTGCTAAAAGGAGGAGGAACAGCCCAAACGTCTATTCCTGATATGCGTTTGTCTTATTGTAAATGGACCGTGTGATTGTTTTTTCCCCATTTTTCAGACCAGTCCATGTGACTGGTTTACAGACAGGACACTGGAGAGTTGGTACATGCATCTGAATGGACAGGGAAAGAAAGATAATTATTATTTATTATTTACACAATGGTTCTTATGGATATGACAGACCGTGAGACATCACAGATTGATCCTGTTCCCACAGCTGCAGGCAGGCAGCAGTGCTGCTAGATATCGTGATCATCATTATTGACTATCATCCGCCCACTATGGGACACAATGTACAGCTGGCTGGCTGGCTGATTTGGGGGATAGCAGGTGCAGCATCACTGGCACTATTGGGGTACCAGCCCCGGCCCCAGCCCCGGCCCCAGCCCCGGCCCCGGCCCCAGCCCCAGCCTCAGACAGCAGGTGAGTCATCGAGACACTCTGCAGGATCCGAGCAGTCATCATTTCTCTGCAATGACATAATGTCACACAGTGACAGCGCCTCATAAAACAACAGACCCGACACACACACACACACCAGTGTCACAGTCTATGTGACACTGGTGACAGTCACACTCACATGGGTTCATCCCTCCCAGCCGTACAACAGCAGCACATGGTCACAGTGTCTTGAAGACTGACTGACACACACTCACAAGACTTACAGTGATGTTAACAGCTCCAAACAGGATTGTCAAGGGAGCTTTACACAGTCTGGACGTGGGCTTAATCATGCCTTTAGCGAGACTGGATTACCAAACATAACAGAATTCAGTTGTGTGTGTGAGTGTGTGAGTGTGTGAGTGTGTGTGTGTGTGCGCTCTTGGCCCTGGCTCAGTGGGGGGGTATATCTCTAAAGACAGAAGGACAACACAGTGGGAGGGCCCCATCTGTTTCCACCAAAGCACACACACTCCCAATACAATCATTCCTGAACACAAAGTGCAAAGTAAACAGGTGGAGATCTCTAGAGTCATGGTACTATACCACGCACAACAACCTAACCAAGTGGCCTGCGAAAACAGAATGCAATGAAAGTGTGTTCCGTCACCCCAGTGTTACTAAAATAAAGTGTAAAACTGTCTGGCCAAAGCATAGCCTCCTTTTCATTGGCTGACACAGCGTGACATGCCTCACACTCTAGTCTATAGCGTTGCTGCTGTGGGGCTCCACATGCCGTGGTGAGTGTACCCAAACAGGCCCAGATCTTTCCCTGAGTCACTGTGTGGAGGGTAATTGATATGCACGGTCTGAGGAACTGACTCGACACACTGCGCCGTGAGACTCCACGGTGCCTTTGCAGAGGGCCACTGAAGGACAGAGGAGGAGAGAAACCCAGAGGAAGGAAGGCTGAGAGAGAACATAGAGCTAGAGGGGAACTGCAAGGTGGCCTGGTGGAGACCGGGTAGTCGTACCAGGATCCTTCCTGCCACTGACTCACAGCAAAGCAGGGGGAGAAAAAAAAGAAAGAAAATCTAATAATAATGACATAAAACAACACTTCAGCCACACTAACAGCAGAGCAGCCAAGTCCCTGGGCCCGTACCTGTAACTGCATGATGTAGCCTAACCTTTGGAATAACCTTTCGAAAGCCAGGTCAATATGATAAAAGGTTTGGACATTAAAACACGGTTTGGGTGAAGAGCACCCGTTAATCTGTCTGTTTGCAGAACGTAGCACACGCTGTCTGAACCTCGAAGAAACGACACTGTTAGACAGATGCCGGTTCCGAGACAGAACCAACACTGATGTCATGCATCAGTCCCATGAAGATGATGTCATTTTTTCCAAAACAGTGCAGTATTGATTGCCCAAGAGCAAAATGTTCTCCTTGCAGACAAACAACACAAAAATACTTGGTAAATTCAAGCTTTTTGAAAGCTGATTAGGCCTTTGTTCAAAGATTAAGAGCTCAAAATGTCTATTGTGCACATTGGCCAAACAAGATCATATATAATTATTCGGGCGCTCTTATATCTATCAAACAAAAATGGAAATGATGGCTCAAGTGTTTTCCTAAGCACAAAGTGGCGCTAACAATGCAACACCACTGCCATAACAGATGCAAGTAGGTTGATTTTAATTCACCATTGTATTCATGTTTATGGATGATTTCTGCAAGCCAAGCTACATAATAAAATGACCTTATTGATATGATAATTTACCTTAAAAGCAAACGAGCACTGAGCACACCTGGTCAAAACGGGATGTGATTACAATACGAATGGTGCCCTATTTGGACCAATGGATGAGGGACGCTCTAGGACTCAAATGAGTGTACAATTATCCGATGGTGTGGCTCCATTCTGCATTCGGGTTGCGCCTACCATTAATCTCAAATCAATGACCACTGATCGTTGTTAGCTAGTTATGTGATGTTCAGACATGAAACTCCTCTTTTCCTTGATGATAAAGAAGGCCTCATTCTTTTTGAATGCTTCTTGAATTCTTTACGTGACTTTAATGAGCGTGAGCACTGAGAGGACTCCTGTATTGATGACTGGAGATGTGCAGGATAGATGGAATCCAATCAAATAGGGTCGGAAGATGTGAATAGGTCAGTTGCGCATGCCTACCTATAGGCAACCTACAGTATGGTCATTGGCCTTATTTAGTCAATAGCAATTACTAACAACTTGTTTCAAATCGCCAAGATACAGTAGGCTAGTAGATATACAGTTAAGGTAAACCATGGTCATTTCCTCTTTCATTACTATTAATACTATTTCACAAAACATCTTATGATAGGCCTGCCTGTGAGTACGACTCTAGGTACTTACCAAGACCACTATTTTCTTGTCTTATATTCAGGCGGTTACGCTCGTCGGCGATAGCCTTCAACATTTGTTGCAGAGACTCGTCCAGTTCCCCGTTCTCTTCCTCCGCTGACCCGGCAGTCTTACAAAAACTCTGAAAGGATGCCATCCCCAAACTGGGCTCATGACAGTCCTGCGACGGCAAATTCACCCGGCTGGGAGAAAGACAACGAGTGCAGGAAAGAACCAAGGATCTCCCCAGAAGCGAACGGTTAGCTTCAGTAGTCTATTAGTCCCACACAATAATACAAAATAAAATAAAACTGCAGTGCTCTCTACTTCTCCCTTTGTCACCGAGGAGAAACGAGGTGACACATTCTAAAGCCACTGTGTGACACGAAAGGGAGGCTCCGTTTGCTACAAGAGGATCAGCTGGAATTGCAACGGGAACACCCCTCACACTTCCTGTAATGCAGATCAACAGAACCCTTTTAAAGGGGAAGGTACCATGTAATATTTCACCAAGTGCAGTACAAATCAGGCATTACTATTCGCCAATAGTATTTAACAGGGGACCGCAATAGCTGAATGAGCCTACATTATGCACATCGTTGATTCTTTCTTTATATTTTACAGTTTGGATATAATGTTGCGAATAGGGGAGGAGTAAGCGCGCTTACTCAAGATGACGATTCCAGACAAGTTGGCATGAGACTTACCTGACATCACGCGTTTATTGCGAAATGTGTTTTTTATTTTGTCCCTATTGAGTGTCCCAGAAAGTGTTATGCAGTGCAAACGAGGGTACATATTTACATGTTTATATTCAAACACCCAGCTGTCTGTCAACTGCATAATGGCCATTATAAGCTTATATAAAATACATTTTAAGTGGTACCCGCGATAAAAACGAACCTTACTACGAAAACGAGGACTCCTATAATCTGTACCATCTCGTCAAAATCAGGCCATCACTTTTAAGGGATAAACTAAATTGTGTGTCCATGAGCCTCTGTCAAATATAAGCCAATCGTGTAAGACCCTCTGATGTCACTGCTCTAAGGAAAAAGGATGATGTCATTTGAAATCCTATAGAAGACAAAGCATGCAGCAGGCAGCGACACGCGGACCGCGGCTCACTGTAGACATCCATCAGATCGAGTCTTGTTTCTTTGTTTACTTCCAGCTGAACTAACGTAGACCTTTTCCTTTAAACAGAAATGCAATGCGGTCTACAGGTCTGCTTCCTCTATATGAGAATGCACCATGTACATTCATCAGCCTATGGTATTATAATGTCACCAGGCCCACCATTAAATATGCATCTTATAAACTTAAATAGTGGCTTTAAAATGTATGCAATAATTCAGTTTTAAGAACATAGAACACAGGGTAATAGGATTTTTACAGTTTAGTCAGGTTGTGGAGCACTTGCATTTAATCATCCCCCAAGGGCTGTTTTACAGAAGGGGCTAAAAATGACCACAGACAAATCAGTCAATAGCTTTTTTTTCAATTTTATTGAAAGCTTTTGTCTTGTAATTTATCAAATGTGTTCACCCAAGTATTAAATGGAATAAGTGAAACATTTTCTCCCCAATCCTCCATGCGATTATCTCATCACTCACTCTAATACACAAGATGGACATTCACCCATCGTGTGATTTAGTCTTAGTAAGCTAATCTCTCAAGACAGACAGACAGACAGAAAGAGCTCAAATGCAAACTCGACCCACGGTCAATATGGTAGGAGAAAGAGCAAGGGTTAGGAGGACACAAAGCTAAGTGGTGCAACTGATCTGCGTCAATGCCAAGCAGCTACCCCAACACACACCAGCCAGGAAGCCACGTCCGACTCCACCCTACTTTTATTCTGTGCCTCCTCATCGCGAGATAAACACGCCCCCTCTCGCAGCCCTACGTCAGATGAACCCTCGCCGGATGTCCGCCGGCCGGCCCCCAGGGGGCCTGTGGCCCCGCCGTCCAATCAAAAGTCCTCCCACGGGATCGTGACCTGGGAGACCCGGAAGTGGGCCGATGGGGTCGTAGCGCGGCCTGGGCAGGAGGCCGTGGGGGAGGTTAGGGCGCTCGTCGTATTCTCCGCCGATGATGCCGGGGGGGTAGAGGGGGGGCGGGATGGGGTGGAATGCCCCGGGGTGGAAAGGGAAGGTGCGCGGGAAGGGCAGGACACGGGGCATGGGGCGATAACGGGAGGCCTCCTTGTGGATCTTGTACTTGGTCTTGTACAGCTGAGAAAGGAGGAATATCATCTTGTAACTAGAAAGAGCATTTCCTGCTGAAAATGCGTTGGAATGCTGAAATCTGAAATACATTTTTTAAATGGCTGAAAATACAGAAATGAGAAAAATACCTGCAAGCTTAAATTCATTAAAAAAATGTGTGTGTCGCACAAAAGAGGCAGTGTGGAAGCTGAACTGTGTCTTATCCGTCTGGTGGAAGATTTTCTAGGTTGGGATGTCTCAAATAAGTTTCAAATACATATCAACATACCTTACTGAGCAAATGACTCTAGCTAGACTGTTAGTCGGCATTAGAAGGAAAGTTACAAAACAATAAGATCATTTACGTTCCTTGCAAACCAGTGTTAATAAAAAGCATGGAGCGTAAGTTTGGACGTTGTGAACGTATCGAAGAAATAGAATTTCAGTGTGGAAGCTGAAGTAGTTAGACCTTTTTTGGAACGTAAACAATAACAGATCCGTTTCGAACGTAAGGCCCTGAACTACATCCGGCTAGCGCGTTTCCAACATATGTCGCTAGCTACTTTACCATCGAGTCAACATGTCTAGCCCATATTACCATCAATTAATTGGCTGTGAATGGCAGCGATACATCGAATAGTGTCCCCTAACCGACCCACTCGATCAGAACGTTATTTATTTTGGGCTATCATTTATTTTAGGCTGATGAAATTGATAGCATACCTAAGGTAGCCTACAGCTAGAGCTAACCTATCCCGATGTCAAACCACTATTTCAAATAGTAGCTATACTACATAATAATATTTGGTAGAGTGCGCTTACAGTCAGAGGTTATTGTAGCCTATAAAAGTCTGATGCCTACAAATATTTTTTTATGGGAGTCACCATGTACATATTAAGACAGACGTCGGCTTAAAAAGACCTATACCAGCTTAATGCTTGCATAAAGCAACGGTCGGGGAGATGTGTAGCGGGTATATAGGCTACTGGTTACTTGTTGCTGTGAAATTGTAATAATTAATAAATGCACCGATAAATGTTCAATATGATCTGCTGTTTTTACATCACGGTCTGTCATTTCTGAACCCAGTGTATGGTCGAGGGTTAAAATTCAGGTGGATATGAGAGTTAGCCATCATAGACATAGGTTACATGCCTGTTAGCCATATCCTAGGACTACGCGTCGCATGCAGTGCCAGATCCACAACCGAGTTATCTCTACTGAAGTAGGCTATATTGATTGTTCAGGTGGATCCCTTGCCTGTTGCGCAAATGCATGTCAGTAACCTAAGCCAGGACACATCGCCACTGATGCTAGGCATGATTGGAAATGCACTTCCATGACAAGTTATGGCACCCCAAACCACCTTTTAAAAGCAGTATTATAACCTAGCAAAGTTCATTGAAACTACGCTGAATCAACAAGCTAATTTCATTGAAACAACGTCAGACTCTGATGTTGACCCATCATTATTTTGCACCCTTATTTAATATTGAAAATCAACGCTATTCTAACGGTATTAACACCAATATTACTATTGAAACAGCGTTAAAAGATCAACAAACAGCAACCCAGTCATCTCGTTGTCCCGTTTTTATAGGAAATGTAAACTTTTGACAACTTGTATCTTCCCCAATGTCGACGAACAGCCAAACACAGCAACAATTGACATTGTTTAAAAAAAAAGTTTTTGCCCCAGTAACTTGCTCGTAACAAGAATATTATAGTTTTAACAGCTGAAATTATAGTTGGGATAGTAGCCTATAGCTGTTCTGTCCCTGGCAAGCATAAAAAATAGGTTTGGCAGTTTAGCGCCATCTAAAGGCCATTATAGAATATCAGCTTTTCCGTTGGTCATTTGCAACAGCTGTGTGGTTGCTACGGTGATGGTGCAGCTAATATTGCTAACGCGCTGGGGGCAGAGACCAGAAATGTAGCTCTACCTCGAATCCACACCTCAGAAAAGTTAACCTAGACGCAAAACTATACGTCCAATCCAAAACATAATTATATTTTCCGAGACCCAAGACTCTGCCAAAACCAGACATGTCCTTTATATGTCTGCGCGGTCAGAAATACGACTCTACCGGCAGTTTCTAAATCGTGTTTTTTTTGGTTTCTCGGACGAATTTCTCATCAGATTTGCATTGGACTCTATGGGGCGAGAGTTGGACTATGTCTCGCTTTCGTGGTGCTCTGAACAAATATGTACGTCTGTTGGATTCCACAGACAACTGTCTACGACCAACACAAAATTAGCTACATATTGATCCAAAAACGAAGCATGAAGAGCGAAAATTGTGGCAATGCTGGCAATCTAGAAATATTTTTTCAACGACTTCTGAAGCTCCCCTCCACTCTAAGCGTTTCAGTCTGCACTCTAGGCTTTCACGTACACACCCATGTAAATCTCAGAAACGGTTTGAAAAACTCATGAAACATAATCAGTGATATTGAAAAAAGTTGAATAGATATCAAAAAGCTGAATTTTTTTAAAAATAGTTAAGGGTTTTGTCAACATTTTAAAGTTTAAATGGTGGCTGTAGCTGAAGGATTGAGGAAGAAGAAGGATTTGAAAGTTGAAGACGTTTAAGAGGATTGAGAGGATTTGAAAAAAAACTCCATTGGAAAACCATGTTAAAAATATTATGAATATTGATTTATATTAATTCAAGCATAAGAGGTACAAAGCTGAAAAGATATAGCAGTCATGGCCTGAAACGGCTGAATTTTTTGATATCTGAACGGTTTTAATAGCTGAAGATTTGAAGGCGCTGAAAGGTGTCGCGGAAGAAACAGAAGAAGAAGAAGAAGAAGATGCTTGAATAAAGATTCAAAGAACAATACTTGGAATGCTGAAGCAGCATTCCAACAATAACATAACAATTGGGCACCGGAGCCAACGCGTGGATAAGCTTTGGTCGGTCTCTACTAAACACTCGATTAGCTTCTGTAAGGACCACAACGTGCAAAGACACAGGGAAATACAGCGTGACAGAACTCCTATGAATGATGGCATTTATTCAGAGAGTTTCTCTTCTAGGATAGGATATTACTCACTTGTTTCCAGTCTGTGTTTCTGACGGGATTCTGACTATCTGCATGACGAAATGGTAAGAATGAAGCAGATTTCTCAGAGAAGCCATAAACCATACCAACTTTTAACAAACGCAACTTAACATAACCTGTGGCCCTGACATTTGAAATGAGCTGTTGCGCTTGGCATTTAGCGTAATTGCACAGGGAGGGAGCTTCTTATCACAGACAACAGCTCCCTGATGTCTCCCGTCCATCTTGAATGACCCGAATAAACAATACAGAAAACATAAACATTAAAGGGCTTAAAGGTGCCGTTGTGCCGTTATGAAATACTCCTTCCTGTCAAGGAAACCGTTCTGGAAATAGGTCCAGTCGACAGTTGACTGAGGGACTGGCATGCTTAAAGGGTGTGTGTGTGTGTGTGTGTGTGTGTGTACGAGCCTCATACCCCTGAAGTCGCGACGGTAGAAGTGCCTCCAGAGGGTGGAGTCAGCCGTGGCAGTGTTGAGGTGTCTGCTGACGGACGACAGGGTCAGCAGGGAGCCCACATCCAGCAGCCTCAGCATTCTCAGCAGCAGCTCTGGCGGCAGGATAGACAGGCCGAACACCGGTGGGAGCGCCATGGCTGTTGGCACCACCAGAGGGAGACAGTGAGTTTTTAATCATAATAATAATCACAACAACAGTCCTAATATAATTATGTATTTTCAATCTTTTTTAATACACACATACTGCTCCACACGTATACCTTCTCTGGCTGCAGCTATCACGGGGTACGCCATCTTGTCTTTGAAAACCCGCGACAACTTGCGGAGGTCTTTGTAGGTATTGGCGGCTGCATCCTCTCCTGTGACGAGGGTAACACAGCACAAGTGCACATTTAAGTCGAGTCCGGAAGGGTTAGGTGTACATCCATGCACGCTCCTGGTCCGAGCATACTCACTTTGTACCATGCCATTCACGTAGAGGACTGGGTTCAGTGTCAGCTTATTAACCTTCTCCACCTTCTCATTGATCTTCAGGGAGGCTGTAGAAGTTGAAATGGTTTTTGTAAGTACGAGTACATTAGAATTCTTGGTCCTACTCCTCTCCACTGTTACCTCGCAGTCTAACCTCAATTCGACATGGTTTCATATCTTGATTGTAAATCATCCTAAACCTATTTGAGCTAACAATCTTCTGTAATAGAAGAAACAGGTTGAGAGTGAATAAATATCAAATTAAAGCTTGCCAATGTAAGAGGAGGTTGTAGACTAAAATGCTGAATTGTACGTGGGCTGACTCACCGTTAACAGCCAGCAAGTTGCCCATGGGAACGGCCACAACTAAGATGAGGCTGTCCTCGCAAAAAGGGTGGGTGTACTTGAGCCTGTACACCCCTCCCGCTGCCCGCCAATCGCTGGGCATCTCACCATGCTTGACCTCTGAACCCTTCACAGACACACACACAGAGACCCACGGTCATTTCTAAGTCGGTATACTGTGGTATTCTGTATGGCTGCTTGTTGTATAGACCATGCCAAGTCCCCTGTTCCCCTCACCTGAGGGAGGAACCCAGTCTCCAGCATCAGTAGGTGCACGGCCACCATGACAGCGTCAAACTGGCTGGCGCTTTGGGAGTTGTGATGGAGCACATCCAAGGAATGAGGCAACTTGCCTTCCTCTGCCTCGTCACACAGCATGGGCTCCAAGGTGAGCGGAGCTGCCTCGGCTTCCTGTTCCTCCTCGGGGGCCATTTCCTGTTTAGGATCGGTCTGCATCTCAGCTACCTTGCTGCTTGGGCCTGGCTAAATGTTAGATGGAGATTTACAAAACGTGTTTTGAATAACTTTTCAAGAGGACACCTCTGGGGGCCATAAAATAATGGAATGCGTATGATTTAGTAGTCCTGAATTAAACAGGGTTGACATCGATACTTGGTAATATATAGAACAGTTATAAAATCATTACAACCATGCTATATATTTTTGTGCAGGCCTGCCAGAAAGTACAGAGGATGACTCAGCACCTCTTTCCAACATGCACACACACCCACACGCACACACACACACACACACACACACACACAATCTCCTCTCAATCCAAGGGCGTCTGCTGTCAATTGAGAATGTGAGTTTTATTTTCATTCTCAACTCGAAAGCTTCGAATATGAATACAGGGCTGTGCGTGTCTCTCTCTCTGTCCTTTTTTCCCCTTTGACTGCATCATGGATCAGGTGATTTGCATGTTTGATCCATTTGATCCATAGTCACTGTTGAATCAGATCACTTCTTTTGGAGGACAGAGTGCTCACCTCATCAGAATGCATGGCATGGGAGATTTTCGTCTGTTTGGGTGGTGGCGTTTGTGCGGCCGAGCTGCTGCTGCTGCTGGGGCAGGTTCTACCACTGTGGCTGGCAGCCTGGTTCACAGGTGAGGGGGAAGCGGAGGGCACAGCCACAGACTGAGGCAGGATTACACAGATTAAGTCCCCAGAAACAATGCCGCATGAGGAGAGTGTCTGTCCTGTGTCGCAGAGAGGCTCTGTGCCATTCAGGGACAGGGTGAATTCTGTGTCCGGGCTGTAGGTGGGAGTAAAAAAAACTGCTTTAAGCCTTAACAACCATTGTTGAGTAATTATGGAGTAACTGTCGCCCATAGCTACAAATGCATTTCTTTGTGGACTTCTAAGATGTTACAAATGTCAATAGTTAATACAATACAAGAGGGAGAAACAGGTGTCTGACCTGAGTCCATGGGAAGGCAGCAGGATCTCCTTGATTTGAATACTAAGCTCTGTGATGGTGGGTTCCTCTCCCTCCAGCTCCACACGGGTGGTCTGCTTGTTGACTCTAACACGCAGTTTCATGCTTAGAAGGACCCCAAGATAGGCGTAGATTATCAGAAATGTTCAGAAAACATTTCGCATCAGTCATCAACAGCTACATATCTGGGTCTTCCTCCCAATGTATTCATGTTTCGGTTTCGTTTCTTGACAAAATCATAGCAGATCGGATAAGTTACAATGCTAGCTCTATTACTGCCAAAGGTTAGCCTTATTGATAGCTATTATGTAGCACAAACCATGCAGTTTTGACAATGTAACAGGGTACCTTGCTAGCTAACAATATTACCCAACAAGTTACCAAGCACTTACGTTTAATTGCAGCCAGTCGGTTTACGATGTGTCACAAAACATCCAAACAACGTATGCTAATAAATGATCAAACTAATACCATTAGGGTATGGTCGCATTGCTTGATTAAGGTAAATAGGGGGACAGTCTTCAGTAATTTACTAGCTACAAGACTACAGTTTATGTTGTGTTTGACTTCAACTACGGAAAACGATGAGGGATGCAGACTTTCTCTACGGAAACAGAAATCAAACAAATATAGTTGTATTCGTGTGAGATCTGTGCCAAACATACTCACATAAACATTATGATAAGAATATTCGAAATAAAAACTAAGTTGTTTGTAAAAAAAATAAAACAGTTTGGTCATTACAAACCAAAAACGATATAATAATCCTAACGCGTTTTGCTTTGTATTACGGTACCTCTGAGTTTCCGTAGTTGCGTATGCCAGTTACTGTCAAGACAGTTTTCTAACACTGATCAGTGATCACATTTCAATATATTTTGAGCTTCTACCAACGAAATGGCCAGAAGTTACAATGACGAGTTGCAATATATGGATAAAATTGGCAAGAACTGTTGGCGTATCAAAAAGGGTTTTGTCCCGAACATGCAGGTGAACAAGTTGTATTGAATGACATGGCTGGGCTTGGCATTAACGAAGCTAAGTTGCTACGTCAGTTAGCACATGTGGTAGACGTGGACGTAGATCATTTTAAATGCATTTAAGTTATTTTAAGTTATGTTTACTGACAGTGTGTTCTGTAATACGTAACATAGTCTGTCCACACCCGCATCAATCCCTTAGACCTAAACCAGTAGTAATAGCCTGTCTTGTTTGATAGAGAGCATTGACTTGTAGCTAGTTCGCTAACAATAATTGTTTTTCAGGTGGAAGGCGTCTTCTACGTTAACGACCCCCTTGAAAAGTTGATCTTTGAGGAATTACGAAATGCTTGTAAAGGAGGAGGTAGATATGACACCATGCCATACAGAACCATACATGCTAAATTTCCATAAGCTTGGTTGATACATTTACATATATCTTTTATTAGGTTTTGGTGGGTTTCTCCCCGCATTGAAACAGATTGGGAATGTTGCAGCTCTACCAGGAATAATACATGTAAGTACTTTTACATTCAAACCGAGATGTCAACTATAAATTGTGTTGAATTGTCAAAATAAACATAGCAATTTATCTTGCCAAATATCATCCCCAGAGATCTATTGGACTTCCTGATGTCCACTCGGGGTATGGCTTTGCCATTGGAAATATGGCTGCCTTTGACATGAGTGATCCCACTGCTGTGGTCTCCCCAGGTAGGCCTACAGGATTGACTGCCGTAGCTGTTGCACCATCTAATAACGTCACACACACACACACACACACACACACACACAGCACGTGTGACTTACGTCTGGTCTGGTGACCGCTTCTCTGCAGGGGGTGTGGGTTTCGACATCAACTGTGGCGTCCGTCTGCTGAGGACCAACCTGGACGAAGCAGACGTCCAGCCGGTGAAGGAGCAGCTGGCCCAGGCGCTGTTCGACCACATCCCCGTGGGAGTGGGCTCCAAGGGGGTCATCCCCATGAGCGCCAAGTAAGGAGAAGGAGAGAGGGGGAGGGAGGGACCAAGGGCCCCACGCAGGCCACATGGGCACTGACAGCCGTTCATGACCGTATCTCTGATGTGACATGCCATGGTGTTGGTGACGCAGGGACCTTGAGGAGGCCCTGGAGATGGGGGTGGACTGGTCCCTGAGGGAGGGCTACGCCTGGGCAGAGGACAAGGAGCACTGCGAGGAGTACGGCCGAATGCTCCAGGCTGACCCCAACAAGGTCTCCTCCAAGGCCAAGAAGAGGGGCCTGCCACAGGTATCTTCCAAGACCTCCCCATGGGTCTTCGGACCCCCTCACCCCATACAACCCTACTGAAACTAAAGTGGACCTATTATTAATATATTATTAGTGATGTATTATCTCCATAAACATAACTATGATACATGTCTACTGGCGATTTTAGTTGTAGTAAATGTATGTGCTGCTTCTTGTCTCTGTAAGCTGGGAACACTAGGGGGCAGGGAACCACTACTGTGAGATCCAGGTGGTGGATGAGATCTACAACGACTACGCTGCCAAGAAGATGGGCATCGATCACAAGGGCCAGGTGTGCGTGATGATCCACAGTGGCAGCAGGGGGCTCGGGCACCAGGTGGCCACAGGTGGGCGCTGTTTTGCCATGTCCGAACGACTGCTTGCTACGTAATTGCATCAGCTGCAGCGATTACTTGCACGCTGATGGGTCTGAGAGTCATCACATAATAGCCTTATCCGCCAGATCATTAAATGCGGTTACGTGTGTGTGGGAGGGGAAGAAATGTGTACTGAATGAAACTCACCTTCGCAGACGCCCTTGTTGCCATGGAGAAGGCGATGAAGAGGGACAAGATCATAGTGAATGACCGGCAGCTGGCCTGCGCTCGCATCTTTTCGGACGAGGGCCAGGATTACCTGAAGGGTATGGCCGCCGCGGGGAACTACGCCTGGGTCAACCGCTCCTCCATGACCTTCCTCACCAGACAGGTACCCCATCCTGCCAGCTCTCTGGTTATCAGCTCCCTGGTTATCAGTTCACTGCAGATCAAAGCATCGATAGCGCATATTCATCTCAAGTCTTCAGTCGCAGTGAGACGCCTTCTGTCCGCGTGTCCCGCAGGCCTTCGCCAAGGTCTTCACCACCACGCCGGACGACCTGGACATGCACGTGATCTACGACGTGTCTCACAACATCGCCAAGGTGGAGGAGCACATGGTGGACGGCAAGCAGAAGACCCTGCTGGTGCACCGCAAGGGCTCCACCCGGGCCTTCCCCCCGCACCACCCCCTCATCGCCGTGGACTACCAGGTACCCTGCCGCGGCCGTGAACCGCGGCCCAAGTGACAGCGTTGTTTCGGAAACTGTACTTTAATTCCTATGGCGTGTGCTTTGGTTTTGTCAGCTTACAGGCCAGCCGGTGTTGATTGGCGGCACGATGGGGACATGCAGCTATGTCTTGACGGGGACAGAGCAGGGCATGACTGAGACCTTTGGCACCACCTGCCACGGCGCGGTACGAGCTCCGGAAGTTTATCACGCGTCACTTTCTAAATCCTCCACCATCATCGCTACGTCGACTACGTCTCTCTAACTTCACTTTCACTCGGTTTATTAACTCACCCCAACTTCCTGTTTGTCCAGGGGCGCGCTCTGTCCCGTGCCAAGTCCCGCAGGAACTTGGACTTCCAGGATGTGTTGGACAAGCTGGCAGACAAGGGCATTGCCATCCGAGTGGCCTCGCCCAAACTAGTCATGGAGGAGGTAGGCCGAAAGCAAGAGACCCACACACGCCTTGCTCCGAATCGATTTGACACGCGATGCATGGTTGTCTAAGTGTTATTTATTTCAACGATAACAGTGGAATCCTTCTCTCCGTACAGGCTCCTGAATCATACAAGAACGTGACAGATGTTGTCAACACATGCCACGATGCTGGAATAAGCAAGAAGGCTATTAAACTACGACCAATCGCCGTCATCAAGGGGTAACACTCTTTGGCTCAGCTAGAGACTATATGGGCACTTGGAACTAGAAGGTTCATGAGCGACTCTAAAGGAAGTGAGCTGACCGTCGAGCAGTGTGGCCTGACATTTGTCTGTAAATGAAGGAACACAAATGGTTCATCTTCCAAGCAAGCCTTCCAAAGCTCTACGTATATGATTTTGTACGGTTCTCGAAACTGTCAAGGATAAGAGGAGACTTCATACTTTAATTTCTTAACTAAACGAGAGAACTTAATACATTGTTTTGTTCTTATTGGTGCCAATTGCTGTGGCCTGTAATTATGTGGGCTTTGACTGTCGGATAATAAAGGATGGAAGAGAACATAGACTTAACTGCATCAACTGATGACTTTCTCTTGCATGTTCAGCTGTCCCTAACCCAATGGGCTTGACAAATCTTACATGTTGTGCTCCATTGAAAGCAAGCAGCTGTCGTCTCAATAATAGCGGTATGGATAGGAACTGAATTGATAATAAACCATGTTACTGTTAGAACACAAACATTTATTTCCGCAAATGATTGTGCCGGGGTAATGAAGACTGCATATTAGTAAACACTTGTTGGTACTAACAGATGTGATGGTTCATCTCTGTATCAAAAAATAAACCCGCACATTCTCGCAGACATTTCAATCCATAATGAACTCATGACCTCATATTTGGCATAGATGCAATCAACATGGTTTTCCCATAATCCACTAATAAAAACATATTTTGGAAACTGCAGTTTGAAATGATTTCTTACTCTGCATTGGCAACCCATACAGCATTTGATGTCTTAGAATTCACATTATAGACTTCTTTAAGGTCACCTTTTATTAAAAATATTTTTTTTAAATGTTCCTCAGACCTCATCCGGGTAAACCAGAGCCACAATTAAAAGGGTTTAAAAATGCAATGCAATTCATGGATGACAGCACAGAACAGTGACGGCATGGACGACACGCCAAATTGTGGTGGAAGTCAAATAAATCAGTATTATCATCTTAGAGCAGCACCCAAATAAATGGTTGGTGAAATATTACCATTGTCCCAGGCACAGTTATAAACAGTTTACAGCCTGCCTAAACAACAAAAGTAGTGATTAGAGTGCTTACGTAGCCAAGATACTTCACTGATGGATCGACTAAATGAAATGACTGTACAGAATGTGCCATTATGGGACATTAAAAGTACAACTCAATTATGTTGAATGGTTTGACAAAAAAATCTTACTAAAATTAATACAACACTGAGGGGAACATTTTGATGATATTTGGGTAGATGAGGATGGGGCTGGGGTTTGCGTACTCAAAACTGCGACTGAAAATAACATTCAGACTAAGGAGCAGTTGGGCAGGTAACTTCACAGTATTGCAAGCAATCACGCATAATCGTGTTCTGTCAGAGGCCTGAATAATCATCCCGATTCTACGATATAAAATGCATTTAGATTCCGAATGTTTCGTTCTGTACACGAGCGACATTTATTTGGGATTGCTGTTCATAAAAGGGCCAGATTCGCTAAACGTTTGCACAAGTTTTCAGATGGGGAATACAATCATAAAAAATAAAAAAAAGCCTAAACCTAGAAACTCTTTATTTACACTTGAACATCATCTTATCTCAAGGTCATTATTTACATTTTGTTCCACCGTTTCTCTTCCATTTCCTTCTGAAAGTAACAGTCGAAACACGGGTGCAAACGCTTAGGAAAGCTGTCAGTGGCGTCCAGTTTAGGGAACGTTTGTCGTGACACGTGACTGTAGTGAATCACTACATACAACTTCATGACTGTACAGGTGAGATGCAGGTCTAACACACACACGCATGTTCTAAACGATGCTCGAGGACAGAGAGAGACCCTTGTTACGGTCATGAGACCGATAACGTTGAGAAGATCAGGAAAAACGATATGTGAATGCCGTTATACCCAAGACATGCAAACACTGTGGGGTAGAGGTATGTGGTAACCCTGGAAGGCTGATGCACAATGAACCAGGACCGTAAGCACTTGAATTCTCCTGTAAGTCACTTCAAACTGCAAAAAAAGGTTAAATAAATCCATTCCACAACATACAAGTCAATGCCACCGTTCAACAGAATTGTCACAATCCAGCCCTTATTTTTCCACAAAAAAATCCTGTCAAAATCACGTTTAACCAAAAAAAAAGAGCTATGCCTCTAAACTCCTATAAAGTCACTTGTTCAGGTCCTTTTTAGTTCATTACCAAAACATGTTTAGGTAAAGTAGGCAGCAAACTTTCAATTTACCATTTGAAGACCATTCTTGAACGTTCCCCACTATATTCTATAGTTGACTTCCTGCCTTTTGAGTGGTTACACCAATCACAAACCTTCGTCGCCCAACCAGGGCTCCAATCCCCCATGGAGAGCACGTCCCCGATTTGTCCATGGTCAGTGGAGGGGTGTGGCCAACCGACACGGAGTGACGGCCCCCTCCGTCTTGTTTCCCTGCTTCCTTTCCCCCCACTTACACAGGATGGGCTTTCCTTATGCAGTTACATGTTTAAGTGCAAAAGCAGCTCCTATGCTAAGCTCAGTCTCTGTTTTTTTGTGTGTCTTCGTTGCAAGTGGCACCAACAACTCCTTTCTTCTCTCGTCTGAGTCCTCACAATCCTTCTGAACTTCCAGTTTCTCTTATAGTTTGGCTCGCTGAAAAAATGCCTATCGAGAGAGACAAAAGGCCCGAAAGTGAGTGAAGGAAACAGAACAGGATACAGCTGGCTGCAACTTTCGAAGCACGTTAGTGAGCTTGTGCCGTTTCTCAAGGTCCAGTCAGTAGCTCACGCACCTTAATGTAGCTTTTGAGGACCTTAACATCTGGCTGTTCGACCACTTGACATAATTCCTGTTGTGAGGCACAAAAACAAATGCGAGTCAAACAGCTGGCTAACTTCGTCTTTTTGAACAGAAACAGAATAGTCAGCTCTTATCGTACCTGTGTAATTTCAGGTGATACTTGCAGGGAGGGGAGGTACTCCTGCTGGAGGTACTGAATGAATTCCGGTCCCTATGACAGACAAATAAACGCATAAACGGCCCATGAAACACAATCATGTTCCCACATTACCGTTGAAAAAGCTGTGGCATCGAGTGTAAACGTGAGACGAACCCTTTTGAGATGAATCATTTTCAACGTCAGCGCACATTCTGACAACGTCTGCAGAGAGAGACAAACAGGTTCACATGATACAAACATATGATTTACGTCGATTTCTTCAATTGAACCCAGGTACAAAAATAAATAAATAACAACTTCAAATCCAGTTTCCATTCTTAGTAACGTACCAGAACCGTCTGAGCGTCGGTGAGGTCAAAGGTGGGCTTGAGAGGAGCGAGGAAACAAGCTGGAACAATGTGTTTGTAGATGAAGTCCGGAAACCCCACCATTCCTTCTTTCCCTCCTGAGGGGGCAGAAACCACACGAGCACCCGTCACACGCCGTCAGCATACCCGTGTGACGTCAAACCTCCCTCGGTACACGACGTCTCGAGGCTAGGCCCGGCGATGCCCTTACCCCAGAGCTCCACCAGCTTGGAGAGGATGATGAAGCAGGTCTTCTGGGCGATGGGGTCGGGGAAGTCCACCGCTCCCTGGATGATGGTGAAGAGAACCCTCTCGATGTTTTCGACTCCTGACGCGACGGGAGAGAAAAAAAAACGGCGCTCGGCGTCAACAAGCACAGAGGCGTTCGCGCACGAGCGGAAAAGGCATCGTCTGGCCCCGTTATCCAAACGCTGTCCGTAGGGACGCCACTCACCCTGGCCCGCCATGACCTCGTTCATGCCGCTGCTGGCGATGGTCTGGATGAAGGTGAAGTAGCTCCTCCGCAGCATCTGCTTCTCCAGGGCGGCCGCCTGGTCGTTGTCCTCCGCCGGCCGGGCCAGCACCTCGAAGATGGCCAGCACCAGCGGCATGAACACCTGCTGCAGGAACGGGGACACCTGGCCCTGCGCACCGCCACACACGGTCACAGTTAGAGCCAATCTTTACCCCTCAGTTCATAGGGCACGTAGAAAACGCAAGCCCTAACCACAACGGTAAGCCAATCCAATCTCCAGCTTGCTCTTGATGTGACTAGTCATCCTAAAACCCCCCCCAGACATCCACAACAGTCACACCTCCCCGGTCACCACACACCTTGAACTTGGCCGTGATCTGGCTGATGAGGGGGATGAACTCCTGCAGGTCCTTGGCCTCGCAGTCCTTCAGCATGTGCTCCGAGGCGGCGGGGATGAAGGGCAGCACCTCCTCCTCCAGGCAGATGATCATGCGGTGCAGGAAGGAGCGCACCGAGCTCCGCAGCGAGCCCCTCCGCACGGGGCAGCTGAGCGCCGGCAGGAAGGCCTGCAGGCAGTCGCGGTACACCTCGGTGCAGCCGCACGTCTTCACCGTCTGCTTGTTGCTGAAGGCCTTGCTGGTGCGGCTGGAGGACGAACGAGGAGGAAGACGTGCTGTTTACAAACTTTTTCGTGTAATATAATCATAATGTATATATAATGTATTTCCTGCTTTATTGGACTGACTGTGTGAAGTGTGACAGGAAAGGCAGAGAGACAGACAGAGACAGACAGAGAGAGAGAGAGAGAGAAGGGAAGACAGCAGAAAAGTGCCAAAGACGATGCAGAACCCCAGGGAAATGGCTTCTCCCACCATCTAACGGGGGTGGCTTCTGAGGAGGGGGGGGCGGCGGGGGGCGTACCTGGCGAACCCCACGGCGTGGCTGAGGCAGTCGGCCAGCGCGGCCTGCCTCTCCTCCTCGGCCTCCTGGGGCAGCTTGGCCAGCAGGAGGCGGAAGGCCTCCGTCAGCGGCGTGAGCAGGCTCCTCATCAGGGCCTGCTTCCTCTCCGCCGGGCTCTCCCCGTTCACGATCAGCACGCCCGCCGTCTCGAACATGAACAGCTGGTCGTCGCTGGTCAGCAGCGCGGGGAAGCCGTTCTCCTGGAAGGACGGAAAGGGGGGTAACGAGATAAGATACGTCTTCTCGGTGAGGTTGTGGAGGAAAGCTACAGAGATAAGTGTGGATTTGATAGGGTTGCGTGTGTTGTGGTGTGGTGGTGTGGGCCAGCGGGGCGTCCTTACAGGAGGAGCGAGCTCCAGCAGGTCCTGGATCCTGGTCAGGATGTCCTCTATGAAGGCGTTCATGTGCTTACTGTCAACACAGGACTCAACGTTAGCATCCACGCATCCAAAAACAGGTTCAAAAACGCTTGCTGTACCCGTAGCATTTACGTCAGAAATGATTCGTCACTTGTTGACTTTGCTGGGCGCGTGATCTTATTTCCTGATATGAGATGGCTCTCATATGCTGTTTGCATATATCCATTACCCTTGGCCAGTGAGCAGAGGCACGAGTGTGTGTGTGTGTGTGTGTGTGTGGGGGGGCCAGACTTACTGTAATGTTTTCACGAATCGGGAGAAGAGGTACGCCACCCGGCTCCTGACCTTAGGGCTGCTGTGCCTCAGACCACGATGGTCCAGAAACGCCATCTACACACAACCCCCCAAAAACACCTCAGTCACCACCCCGGACATTTCATACAGCACATGACAGATAGGGCGCGCCCGTCTCCTGTTCTCGAGCTCGATAAAACACGGAAGCGTGAGGAGAGCGAACGTGCGGTTTTCTGAAGTGACCAGCGGCGGCAGGGGGTTTGAAACACTCACCAAGACGTTTGGAATGTGCTGGGGCTCCACCAGGAAGAACTTGTCGTATCTCACGACGGTCTCAAAGAACTCGAGGGCCACAGAGGTGTGCTGGTACCCGCTCACCCCACTGGAGACCAGCTGCAGGGGGGAGGGGCGAGGTACAACGTGTCAGGCATGCACAGAACTGGCTTTACCGCTTGTCAAAAAAATGATTGACTGATGAAAAACGAGAAAATGGAAATGTATATATTCAAATTCCGGCTCCGTCTCCCTATTCAAACACGCGCGTTTTTCTAAACGACTTGTTCGAGCGGTCTGCTGTCGCTGGGGTGCTGTGTGTGTGGTGTGGTGTGTGTGTGTGTGTGTGTGTGTGTGTGTGGTGACTGACCGTCCTCATCATGTCCTGCAGGGCGCTGGCCTTGGCGTTGTCCCCGGAGAAGTGCGCCCCGTGCGAGGCCGGCAGGGCCTCCCCCAGCATGTACAGCAGCCGGATGCCCACCTCCACCTCCATGAACGGAGTGGTCTGCCAGTTCCTGAGGATTCAAAGGTGTGTCAGCCTGAGAATAGTCGTCACGAGAGAACACCCCGGTGAGTGACTGATCCTGGAGTGAGGAGGGGGTTTGGTGTTGTCATGGTGAGGTTCAGGGTGGTGTGTGTGTTGGTGGGGGGGGGGACCTACAGCATGGTGTTGCTGAAGACCCTGCGCACAGCTTGGAGCAGCAGCTCTGGGGAGACCTGAGCCAAGCGGTCCAGAAGCATCTTCAGTTGCTTCCTGTACTCCACAAACATGGCCTCGTCCTCCCCCTGAAGGAGGTCGGGGGAGAGAGAGGGGGAGGAAGGAGAGAGAGAGACAGACAGGAGCAGAGTGAGGCACGGGCAGAGAGAGAGAAGTATTCCAGAGCGTTTGCCATGGTTTTGATGGATCATTCTGTAAACCAAACGAGACTGAAGGCTCACCTCGTTTTCAAAGTTGTACTCGTCGTCGTACGTCAGTTTCTTTATGACGGCGAGCATGATGGCCTGTTTCGGAAGAGCGAGTGAGATTACTTGTCTCGCATTCGATCGGCGTTCAAACTTTGATAAGAAAAAAAAGGCATTTTCACTGAAGAAGCCTTTTCCTCTCACAGAATCTCACCTCGAGGTTGGCTTTCTGCTGGTCTGTCAGTTGAGGAAGCTGAAATGGAGAAATCCCATTAGTACGTGCAAACCTTCGACAGCTTCAAGTTCAGCACAAAGGGGCTGGAATCCATTTGAACTGAGATTAGATGGGGTCTTGCATGGACCAATCCTACACCTTGGCTATGTCCCAGTTCTCTTCAATGGCTTCTTCTTCTCCGCTCCTTACCTGCATGCTACTAGGCCAGTCTGACCCCTGAGATGGGAGAAGAAATCCTTTAAAACGTGCCCTTTGCTCATTCACACCCATGGCGTTCCCTGGGGGCACAACTCCTTTCCTAAGGGAACCACTGACCTACTCCCCCCGCCCCGCCCTTCCTCCAATCCCGTGCCCCGCGCCAGCCCGCCCACCTGTTTGAGCACGTGCAGGTAGTCGTAGCAGAAGGCCACGATGTTGGCCGAGATGTCGTCGTCCTCGTGCACCAGCAGCTGGAGCAGCAGCGGCACCTTGGCCTCCACCGCCTGCAGCGTCTCCGCCGCCACCTTCACGTTGCCCGCCTTGGCCAGCTTGCTCCAGCTCAGCACCAGCGACTGGCCCATCCCGTTGACCAGCCGCG
Source organism: Mallotus villosus (assembly GCA_903064625.1). Taxonomy (NCBI): domain Eukaryota; kingdom Metazoa; phylum Chordata; class Actinopteri; order Osmeriformes; family Salangidae; genus Mallotus; species Mallotus villosus. The sequence continues at coordinate 356,174 of CAEFZP010000410.1, read as the reverse complement.
AGAACTTGGCCAGGAAGTCCACGTCCTCCTCCTGAGGGGGGAGAGAGAGACAGCGAGAGATAGAGAGAGAGAGAGGAAACGCTTTTAGTATCGAGGAGGTGAAGAGGAAACGTGACCTTTGACCTGGCTGAGGACTGTGGGGGGGAGGGGGGGGGGACTGTCCTCTGTGGCTCAGTGAACGAGACTTGAGGCCCCTGGACTCCAAGTCTGATAGCGATATCTACAACGACCTAGAAACACATATGGCACGGGGCCTACGCCGGAGGTTTAACCTATGGCTCGCGCTGACGAGATAACTTAACCGACGGGCGGTAAGCCATTAACCTGCTCCACGTTGAAGAAGCCGGCAGACTGCAGCACTTGGCACAGGGACTCCACCAGCTTGGTCTTGTCCACGGGGTCCATGCCCTTGTTGACGATCTCAAACAGGCAGTCGCAGGCCTCCTCTCGCAGCTCCTCCACCGACATCTGACTCAGCAGCAGGTTCACAAACCTGGCAACCAAGAGACGCACGTGCTAAGTCTGGGATACCGCAGCCAGACGCGGGTTCATGGCGACTAACCGTCAAAACGGCAACAGACAGACATGATCGACCGACCTGTCGTTGGCGATGAGGTTGAGTTCGATCCAGGACACGTAGGCCCCCACCACCTCCAGGCACTGGCAGGTGAGTTCGGGGTGGGACTGCTGGTAGGCCTGCAGGATCTGGAACCAGGACTCCACCAGGTTGGGGATGCACTGCTCCCGCATCAAGTCTTTGATCAGGGTGTTCCGGCGCGTCTCCTGTGAAGCACCATGAGTAAGATCCACGCCACTGTACGACAGGTGACGTGCCGCTTTATCGAAGTGGACCTGAGTTTGTATTCCTTTCAGCACACCGTTGAACAAGCACAACAAATAATGCAACTAAAAACACTTCAGATGACCACAAAAAGAGGAGATTGAGGGCAATGAGGGAGGAGCTTGAGGAGAGTGAGGGCAATGAGGGAGTGGCTATAGGAGAGTGAGGCCAATGAGGGAGGGGCTTCACCTCATTGGAGTGGAGGATGTCCCTGTCCACCACCTCGGCGTCGATGGCCATCAGCGTGCGCAGGTAGATGTCCACGCCGTGGGGGTTGAGCCCCACCAGGGACAGGATGTCGAAGAAGAACTTGGGCCACAGGGTCAGGTACTCCATGACGAAGGTCAGGGCAAACACCTGGGCCGCCTTGTTGCGGATGAAGGGCTTCTCCGGCTGGGCATTCATCAGCTGAAGGGAGGGGGGGGGATGTGGCGTATAACGGGAAGATGGTTCAGAGAGGGGGGCGGGGTTAATTACAGCAAATGGATGTCTCAGTCCACTTCCTGGATCTAGAAGGTACAAAACTTTCACACACACACACATACCTGACACTGGAGCCATTTCATGAGGGTTTCCCTGATGAGCTGCTGTTGAACAGCACTGAGACCAGCGTGTCTGTGACAAAAGAACAAATTCCATTCAGACAATGAGGGCACGGACGGCGGAATAGGCACAAAGTGGCTTCTTTCTCTGCCCCCGCTGGGGGGACAGCACCGGGCTGGCTCGCCTGGCCCCTCCTCCTCTCACCTGTACTTGATCTGGTGCTCAAGGACTTGGAAGCAGAAGAACTTCACATGGTCGTCACTGAGAGAGAAGAAGACCGTGTCAACTCACACACTGCACCTTGACATGCTGCTTGACTGCACACACGAGATGAAGGTATCTAGGGACGAAGGAACGAGGTCTTCTATTCAGTGGATGTCGCTTTGGACAGGGAGAAACTCGAGCGTGTTGATTGGGCCTCAGTATGGGCAGTTTGTCCTCTCGTGCGTGCGTACGGGCGCGCCAGCTGCAGCTCACCTGTAAATGCCTTTAGCCAGGGCCTCGGCACACACCTCCCACGCATCCTGGGACTCCTTCAGCTGCTCGAAATACACCATCGCCTGGAGAGGAGAGGGTCACGGGGAGAGAGCGGGTCACACACACAACAACAAGGCAGTTTGGAGTGAGTACGACCTGAGGGTAGAGAGTGATGCACACTTGTAGGACAAAAGATCCTCTACACCTAGAAACGGTTATGTGGAGCCTAACCACCAGATTCTACCAACACCCACACGAAACACCAACAGTCTGCAAACAGCCTGGAGGGTTTGACAGAGAGAAACATTTACAGCAAGCCTTCTTTACTGGCAAGAAGATGGTGGGCGTTTGGATACCAAAACATGAAGGCTGCCTGGCAACACCAATCTAAAAGGTAGCTTGAGCTAAATGTATTGTTCTGGGGAAATAATATTTGGATCAACGCATAAAGTAGATTTCTAGAAGCCCATATTTGCAAATACAGATCATTTAGTCATTTTAAAAATGTATCTTGTCTTCTTGTGGAGCTAGAAGAGTATTCTGGACAGTCTACATAATCAATGTTTTTTTTACCTTATTATGATTTCCCCCCAGTGTTTTGTTGTTGCTGTTGACCAAGACAGACAGACAGACAGACAGACAGACAGACAGACAGACAGACAACAGACAGACAGACAGACAGACATACAGACAGACAGCAGACGACAGACAGACAGACTGACAGACTGACACACACACACACACACACTTACCCTCTGCCTGTAACAGGCATCAGCATTAGGGTTCAGCCCTTGCAGGGCCTGCTCGTCCATGATTGCAGCTATAGACTGGCAGGCCATTCGTAGGTTAGCTAGACTCCACTATCGGCTCAATCCTTTCTGATACCTGCAAGCAGGTCCTGAACATCTACAAACACAAAGAGACACCCATGACGGTCAGCTGTGGTTCGGTTGACGTGCTTTTCTAATGCCAGAGAAATATCTTGTAATTTCTACAAATAACAGAATGTTGTAGAAGGATGCCCAAGGTTTCCAAGAAATTGACTACCAGTCGTATGTTGACTACATCAATACAACTTGAAACATAACAGTGTGTATTACATCCCATTTGAGTCGGACACTTCTAGTAGCCTACCTGTTAAAGAAACTTCGAGTGACTAGCTAATTATACCATGTATAGTTCGGCTGCATAAACACAAACTAGACCTGCATGGCATTTTGATATTGAATGACAGTGTTTACAATGAATTAGCACAAACTCAGTGTGTTGCTTGTTGATGGGACACAAAACCCTGAAGTTGGCCTCTCGCACTGATTGAACAATAGCTACAAACCAACCAGGCAGTGAACAACACATACCTTGCTACTAGATCGGTTACATTGCGCAGAACGTATGATGCAACACGGCTTCAACATCACAACCACAATAAGTAATGTTCCTTCTGAATGGACCACATATCCAATTAACTAGTCCAGCTAATTAGAGTGCTTGCTAGCTAGTGCGACATGCCAAGCTGTCAGCATGATTGCTAGCTAGACAGATACAAATTAACACATTTGCAAGAAGATTAAATATATATTTGGCGTCGTGGTCATTGACTATTCATCAGAACGTTAAACGTGTCATCATTTCAGAGTTGCATTAGTTGGACAGTCCATCATGTCACTAATCGTATGGCTGTCTAGAGTGGCGTTAGCCTGGTAGTAGCAGCATGCTAAACCCAACCACTCCTCAGAAAAAGTTGGGACACATATGGCAGAGACGGAGTGGTGCTAGCTACTGTAGAGCTAGCAAGCTAGTAGCTACCAAAACTAACGTAATAACTTCCCAGCCCAAATAAGTGGTTTTCAACTATTCATGCTAACATGTTTTGTCTATACTTCACACTTATTAAGCAGTGTTCACGATTTAAAAAATGTTGGCGTACCGGCTGCTGCTATACCTCGCGCACAGCCACGCTTTGCGTTTGCACGGTGTTAAAATGAGACAGTTAAATCATAATTTCCAAGCCACTAAGTATTCGGCATTAAACATATAATAGATCGTCAAAATACCTTACCGTAATAACACATTTATCGCATTATGCCCTGACGTTCGTTTTTTCTAAAGAAGAATATTCCACAGAACTGTAATCAGTAGAGTTAGCTAGTTAGGTTGTCAGAATGGCCCACATCGAGCATTGCGCGATGGGATGTTGCACGGTGTGTAACAGGGTGAAGGCAGCCTCAGTAAGTAATCTGAGTTCCGGTCAAAATCTTTCATAACATTTTCAAAATAAAGGTCGTAAAAAAGTTTTAAAGTAGGCCTAAACTTCATTTGCCAACACTTATAGAAAAATGTAGAATACCACAACTGATATGTAAAATACCTTAATATAGGTAGCGATAGTATTACTGTCTACTTCGGTTTGAGTCCAAACATCATGAAAACGTATGACTGATTAAATACATGTCTAGAACAAATAACCAGACTACTAGTTCTTTTTAAAGAAAAAACACATTGATATTGATTCGCGTTCTGTAAGTCCTAGTTAGCCTACTTGTAATATTAAAGACTTCAAATTTCCAAGCATCATGGAATGTCCATGGATTCACAAAGTTGCCACATTTCTGGTCATGTTTTATTGTGAAGGCAAATTTGCTATAACGGAAATGTTATTTGTAGTGCGGCGTGTCGATTCGACGGAAATGGGAAGAATCGTATTTAGGTGGGTCACGAGCACAGGAAGAAAATCTAGAATTATTTCTGGTTGACAATATCATACATATAGCTAATGATATAATACAAATTTAGTTATTATGTGTCCTTCATCTTCATCTTAATAATTATATTTATGTGTTTTATTTATATTAAATGATCAATAGTCTATAAACTTCAATCGATTACATTAATGTAAACCAATTATCGCGGGTGATCAGTGTGGGTATGAAACACTGGTGAATAAATAGCAGTAATATAATGTAATGTATTTGTCATTTCTGAACAAATAAACTATTACTACTAGTCATTAACTAGTCGTCCATTAGGTCAAATGAATATAAAAATTAATTGTCCTACAGTTTAAGCCATCATATTCACCTAACACTACTACGCCAACATATAAATGGTTAATGAAACGTTGTTAATGAAAATGTTCTATGTTCACTTTTATTTACGTTAACAACCATGAACAACCACTTTTTTTGCAGCGCGCCAATCAGAGAAATAAAAGCATTAGACCCGCCTTCCTTCGTACTTGATGTTTGCAGTCTCCGCCCTTCTACTTCCTCTTTTACAGTGGCAGTCAGCGAGAGACACCATGAAGGCGTCTGGCACCGTATGTAAAATTCTTTATTTATCGTAATTATGGGTCAGAGAGTGCTATTTTATCGCATACTTACGTATTTAAAGTTTTAGCGAATCTTTTAATGTATAGAATGCTATATAAAGTAAAGATGATCGTCATTTTTGGGTCTTGAAGACCGATGCTTGTTCTTTCCCAATATGGCGTCTTAATTTGCTGTGTTGAGCCATGTGCATGTGGACGGTGTGGTACTTGCGTGCTAGTTAAAGTTGCAGCGGCAGTCAAGACAACGATGAGTTTACGTAACATAAGCCATATTGTAAAGTGAATTGTATCGAGTTTGTGTCCTACTCTAGCTCAACAAAATAATAGTTATAACATTTTACGACATTTATCTAGTTTAAGGCCTAGTACAACCGTAGTACCAGGGCAAGCTAACCACAGTTCAGCACCGCATCTAGCTATATACTCACAAATCAACTGATGACTCAAAGCTAATAGACCACACTAGTTACCGATTTATTACACATTATACATTACAGCCATTATAACAAGTGTTAAGTCGTCTAGAATGCACCCTTAACCCAAAGATCCTATCAAATAAATGGTTTGATCTTGTCTGGTGTGCTAAAAGTAATACGTACCTTGTCGCCTTTCTCAGCTGCTGCAGTGCCTTTGAAAGTGAATCCAAGGTTCGACATATTTTCCATATGCACGTTTTGTTCCACTCGTACTAAAATCTGTTCATCTTCTTTAACAGCTTAGGGAATACAAAGTCATTGGGCGCCTGCTGCCCTCGGCTAAGAACCCCACTCCTCCTCTGTACCGCATGAGGATCTTCGCCCCCAACCATGTCGTGGCCAAGTCTCGCTTCTGGTACTTCGTCTCCCAGCTCCGGAAGATGAAGAAGGCTTCTGGAGAGACCGTCTACTGCGGCCTGGTACGTTTTGAGTGGTGAATGCCTACACGAAGGGAGATTACATACATTTCCATCTCAACAAAGTACTGACCTGTAGGGTGCCTCTGCATGCGTTGTGACTCACGTGTGTTACAGTATTCATCATGTGGTTATTAGCATTCTAAATGTTTGCACATATTTCAGTTATGGGTGGACTTACTAACTGTCCCCCCTCCTGTGGTTCCCCAGGTGCACGAGAAGACCCCACTGAAGGTGAAGAACTTCGGCATCTGGCTGCGTTACGACTCTCGTAGCGGCACCCACAACATGTACAGAGAGTACAGAGACCTGACCACATCTGGAGCAGTCACACAGTGCTGTAAGTGGTGCACTACAGCCATAGGTCGCCCTCCATACACTTAGGGTCGCCAGATCTGTTGTCTGGTATATCGGCTAGCCAAATTAAACACGGTGGGAGTTGAGATTGAAGGCACGCAAACCCAAAGGTCATTATTTCTTTTGTATAATGCTCTTGTCATGCGTGCACAAATAAAATGAGTACTTTGTCGCCTTCCACTGGCTCCCATGTGCTAACGGAAGTGAAATCAAGGTTCAACATCTGTCATGTTTCCCTCCTAAACCTAGAAATAAGCTTGTTAACATTGACTTAGTAATGTCAACTGGTTGTCCTTTTTATATATATGTTTTAAATGGCCTTTCTGCTCGTTGCAGACCGGGATATGGGAGCCCGCCATCGTGCCCGCGCTCACTCCATCCAGATCATGAAGGTCCAAGAGATCGCCGCCAACAAATGTCGCAGACCTGCCATCAAGCAGTTCCACGTAAGTATTGGTGGACAGCATCCTCCATTTGTTAGCATGACTGTTGAATAAGCGGGTCTCTCACTGGACTGACTCTTTTAGTCAGCTCTGGTTAAATGCCTGCCAGACAAAAACGCCAGATTCCTCTTCCAGATTTTTTGTTTCTCGTCTCCAAACCTGGCGGTTAAGAAACTGGCAACATGTGATCCAAAATCCATTATGTTGATCTATAATTGTAAAGGTGCAGACTTTCAAACCCTTTCATCTCCTGTTCCAGGACTCCAAGATCAAGTTCCCCCTGCCCCACAGGGTGCTGCGTCGCCAGCACAAGCCCCGCTTCACCACCAAGAGACCAAACACCTTCTTCTAAAGGACATGTCTTGTTCACTCATATGGGGGAAAATAAAATTTCTTATTCAGAAAAGAAACCGTGTCGTTTTCATTAATCAACCAAAGAATGAGCTTGAGCAAATTAATTTGGTCATTAAATGTATTGAAGGTGCATCTTATTTCAGTATCAATACACAATGTGTTAAATGCTACTTTTTACAGAAACTACTCAGCTTGGATCAAATTCTACTCCATCTACCAATTATATATGTTGATTGTCTATGGCTAGGTAGGTTTCACATTGCAGACTATTTGACCAAGAATGGATAAAATAGCTGCATTTTAAGTAGCTGAATAGGATACATTTTCATTCCTACTAATTAACCCACATACCACAAGATGGTAGCATTGAGCTAAACCTCACCAGTCGTGTTAAATCTTTAGTATTAACACATGGTGGCACTGTTCTTCCAGTAAAGTTCTAAATACTAATATCAGGCCAACTCGAATCACCAGTGAGTCATGCCAAGGTACATTGTGTTTTTACATGCATTAAAAGTGAGGGAGGTGTTTTTTGTGATTTTATGATAATTACTAAACCATCTACTACCACTTATGTAATGTAGCACACAGCCTCCAATTCCTTAATACTCTTCAGATCCTAGGAGACCACCAGGGACATACATGTTTTATTGATGAGGAAAAGCAGTATTCGTTACTAGGGGTGAGAGATATGGGCACTGACAGTCTTTATGTAGGTATATGTTGATGTGGAAATTCACTTTTTATTTATCATGCTTTATGATGTCAAATCCTTGTTATGCAGATCATTAAAGTGATGCTTCAATGTTCTGTTATAAATTGAGCTCAGGTAGGCCGTGCTCATTAACAGGATGCATGCTGGGGGAAAGGGTGTGGTCCCTGAGATGAGGCTTATACGAAGGGACCTGGGGTGGGCATTGGTAGGATGGACCTCACCAATTGATGGAAAAACATTCAGCTTGAATTCTCAGTTTTATTACGAGTCAGTGCTCAGAAAGTGTAAAATCAATACAGATTTTTTTTTGTAAAACGTAGTATACCACTAACAAAAACAACCGAAATGAGGCTCTAAACCGTAAATGTGTAAGTGCAGGCGGCGAGAGGTGAGACTGTTAATCAAATTCTAATATGTAGGCCACATGTTTATGAGTCGGATCTTACGATTACGGCTTGCCTGGTAGCAACGTTTTCCATTATTTGTGACCAAGTATTAAAACACACTTCTCACAGGAAGCGGGTTATAGGTTCAGAAATCAATTCGATACAAAGGAGAGCAGTGTATATGACCATTTTTTTATGGAGGGAATTAAAACATTGTTTGGAATACATTTAAATGTTCACGTTTTTTAGGCTCCTTGACTACAGTTCAGAGAGACTTGTGCTTCCCAATGGATCTCATTGTGAAGCTGGGAACCGAAAGCTTTGAGGTCATTAAATATAATTGGCAGTGCATTCAAATAGACTCAAATGGTTAAAATAGACTGGCTACATGGAAGAAATGGGGTTGTGAAACAAGGGGTGCTGATGGCTCTCACACCTTATGCCAAGCTACCTAAGAAACTCCATGCTTTTGTCAAGTCTAACTGAGAGCTTCATCAAAAACGTACTGGACTGTAAACCCGGTTGCAGTTCAATTACTGACAAAGTGAAACTTTGAGGTAGGCTACTCACCACAACTCCTGTTCCAAACTTCAGTCTGTGAAAGTGGTTGATGCCACAGGTCAATGGGTCAGTCAGTGTACTATGAAGACAGAGATTCGATCGCCTGATGACAAGTTCTAATCGTTACCGCCCATGGAAAGAGTTTGCACAAATCCACACAAACACACCTGGACACATTCACACACACTGGAACACTGCGTGACTGCTTTATCGCTAAAGTAAAAAACAATTAATCTCAGTCTCAATTAATCCCATGTGGCAAAATGTATCGGACAGAGCTTCACTATTAAATCTAGAACCCCCCAAAACAAACAACACTAAAACAGAGCCCCCCCCCCACACACACATTTCAATAACAGAGACTAGCATGTTACATTACTCATTTAAGCTGTTTACCAGTTTAGATTTCAAGCTAAATTGATAAACAGCCCAAATGACTAATGCAACCGGCAATGAGAAATGTGGTCTGCCTGGTGTAGCTGGAGATGATTTAGCCTCGGAGAGTCCTTGTTTGGCCCCTCTGCATTCGGCTCCAAAACATGGACGGTGATTTGTCAAAGAGGGGAGGATGGAGGGAAAGTCGACCAGTCATCTCTAGGAAGGTCTCCTGCTAGGTCAGTTCATACATCAACTTGTTTTTTTCTTGTCAGATAATATATCCGCTTCGAAACCACTGGTCACATGTTAACCCTTCAGCAGGGGAGAGGCACCAACTGGACTCTGTTTTTTCCCCCCAAACATTAAAAAAACAGTTTTCATTCGCCCAGGCACGACCAGGGCCTGTAAATCAGATAGTGAGGAAAGCTTGCTAGTTTACACTGTAAAAGGGGTGTGTGTTTAGGGCCTAATACAGGAGCAAAGGGAACAGAGCTGGTGGGGTGGCCGTGTGCCCCCCCACCCCCACACCCCCACCCCCACCCCGCTGACCACTGTCTGGACTCGGCTCTTGCCAGGTTTACTGTCCTGCGGCCTGGGCTCTGGGCTTGAGGTGGCAAGGAGGCTTTGTGGAGCCCCAGGCCCTGGCTTTCCAGGAACTCTCCCTGGGCACAGTGGCGAAGCCTCAAGCCACAAGATACACAGGGACATAAAGCCCCTTAGTGTCAGGCCTTCCCAGCCCAGCTGCCAGGTAGAGAGGGGAGCTGTGGCCATGGCAGAGGTGGGTTGTATGTGTTTATTGGTGTGGGAGGAGGGGGGGTAATCTGCTTGAACAAGGGGCGACTTTAACACACCGCCTGACCGCCCTAAGGCCATCTAGGGGCAGGGTCACTAACCACCCCCAGCCCCATACCTGCAGTCTACTGGGTGTCGTTTCAGTTGTGAAAGGGAACAGGTCTGTGGGAGGAAGGAGGCCAACTCAGGGGGTGGAGCAATGCTTTATGTGGGACAGAGTCATGTCATTGATCATGACAGGCTTGGTCACGTGTTCTAACATCGCCTGCCGTTTCAGTGTGCGGATTTACAGCAATAAGGACCAAATAGCTGCTGAGTTTACGACCAGTTTCAAGGAATACAATACTGACAATAACTATTGGGTTACTCCTGACTATGAGCGAGAGTGGTAGAATTCAAGCCCTTCCCACACGCTACTTGAGTCATTGCCCGCCACATCAGCTCTTTTACCTCAGAGGGCAACGATTTTGATAGATTGGACTGAAAGCTGCTCCGTTTTTATAAGACGCACGGCATACAGATGTCTGAGAGCGAGGACAAACGAGCGCACTTCCTCCTTGCGACAGGGTTTGTGCCGTTGGACCAGAATGAAACCTCTGGGGCCAATTATAAACACAATGACCGACTCACTAGTGTTTTTTTGAATATCGATATGAGGTAAGGACCTACCATTCCAAATGCAGGAAGATAAATCATGCCTCTAGTCCTCTGAAATGTAGTGCGGAAAGTCAATAAAAGTCATGTTTTGCCACATCATATCAGAGCGCCACAAACACATCGTTATCACAGACGTCAATTCCGATCTCCACTGCCCACAGCACAGTCGCTGTTAACATTTTCCAAGTACGTGCTTTGACATTTACTCCGACTCCGATGGTATACGTTTGTGAAAAGGTCAGAAATGATATAAAACATGACATTTGGGATCAAAGAGTTGGCTCGTTGGCAAGACCTTATTCATACGTGAGGAAACTGGGCATCGCTGAGATATTCACATTCCACCCCCTTTTTTTATACAAGTCAAAGATCTCCTCCTTATCAGAAACATTCAGCATGTATGATTAAACTCAGAACAAAACCTCACTCAGCAACAGGAAAACTGAGCTCCACAGAACGATGGATCTTATCCAGTCTGTGATCTTTTTGAAATGGACATGTCAGGGACATGTAATAATAATAAACATAATAAACCTGGACCAGGAGGGCCCACAGCGGCAACCACAACTGATTCAACTAAACCACATGAATTTGAGTTTGACCTCGGCCCTGACACTGCCACTTAAATGCCGTCATTTCGAAACGTCGACGTTTTTGCGGTGTGTAGTTCGGCACCACCCGCGGTTAGACCAGAATCGTTCTTTGTGTCACAGGTCTACCTGGTCACTAGTTCATCCTAACTGTCAGCAGCATGGCAGCATCCATGCTCCAGAAGGCCAGTCCCGCTGTTCGACAAGGCCAGTCATCTGCACTATTGAGCTGGGTCCAAACCGAACAGCTCCTGGCTCCCCACCCGAAGATGTCCCATGTTGTTTTCCACCTCAGGTCCTAGAAATCTGGACCCTTCCTCACCTTGTAATATTGCCAGCGCTCTTTCATCTCAAATATAAAGTTGATGAAAACGGCTGTTGGCTCGCGAAGGAGACCAGAACCAAGCGAGCTGGACAGACAGAGAGAGCACTATTCTCAGTCGGGACGAGAAGCTTTTGACACAAACCAAGGGGAGACTTTGAACTTATTGCCCACTCGTATCTGTTACAATGATCCACTTCACAGGCTCACAGAGTAGGGCTTTGGCAGTGTCTCGGAGAGGGAGAGAAAAATCGCCCCGTTTGTGGCGCCGTGATGCTTGGGAATGGATGAGGGACTAAGATGAGAGAGGCGGGGTTGGAGAAGAAGGCCCGGTGTGTTATACCTCACAGCGCCCTTCGATCCCTTCACGGAATCTCCTTGTGTGTTTTGTCAAATGGACATTATGACAGCAAGTTACAGGAGAACAGAGACACCGATTGAGGAGGACTGAGAGTCGATAACAGGGAACTCTGACTTCTTCCCTAACTCAGATTTGCTCTCTGGTAGGGATAGCTTCGGGATAAATTCAAACTCAAGACAGAAATACAGTATATCTGCCGTTTAATTCTTACTGACAGGGGGGGGGTGACGCAGAAAGAAGGGAATTCTGAGTCAGTGCTTCCTTTATTTAGGAGTGTTTTGTCCTCACACCGTTGGCCTTGTTTCTTTGTGCAGGTCCATGCAGGGGAACCCTTCAGAGTCCCTTTACGAGAACCCAGAAGGTGACGGGACAGCCTGGTGTGATCAGCGTGACCGTTTTGGTCTCCGTGAGAACGGCCCGAGCTTCCACAGCATCTGTTTCAGGTTGACGAAACAAAGCGTCCATTTCTCCCCCCACCCCCCCCCTCTCATCCTCTTCTCAACTCCTCGTCCCGCACAGTCACCAGAACGACAACAAACAAACGACAGATCAAAAACGCGTCGACATCTGGATCGAAAACGGGGCAAACAGCCGGGGGGGGGCCAAAAAAAAATCACTTCCCTTCACGACGAACAGCAGAGTGCCGTGCCTCCCTTGAGCGCTTCGTCGTGTTCGTCGGGGCTGTTTCGCCCCCTTCAGCCCTCGAACGTGTTTCAAATCGGCCCCAGTCAGTGCCTGTGGGCCCGTGTACGAGCACCGCAGCGCGCCGGGGAGACGAAAGGGTTACTCGTCGGTACGTCAGACCGCATGTGAAATGAAAAAGACGGACAAGCATCTCCGACGTGGGAGTCGATGAAGCTGATTGATAGTGAGCTGGGAATCTGTCTGGAGGAAGAGCATCTGCTGAAACACGCCGTCGAGCCGTCGGGGCGCTGCGGAACAATGGATTCTCTGTAGGCCATCCTCAGCCCCAGAGCAAAGTGCTCCCTTTAAAGACGAATGTCTTCCTGCGCCTCCACTTATATAACTTAATGACATATCAATATCTACCATCCACTGTGTGTGAGAAAAAAAAACAACGAGTTAGCTACCATAAAGCCTGGATTCAAGCTAAGCCACAAAATGTCCCCCCAAAATGTCAATGCCAAAAAACGAAAGGGGAAATGGGGGTAGCACCGAAAATCGTTATTTTTAATGACAAATTCGAAACAAATGTGCACTGCGGGGGCCTGAGTCGAAAGCAGGTATGGATCAAATAAGCCTGGCCAGGATTGTAAAGGACTCCAGTCTGCCTGGGCGAGCCATACCACTCTTACAGGCCAGGCTGGCATGGTGGTTAACAGAACCACAACCTGACAGAGACATGGACCAGGCTTAACAGTGGGGTTTGTGTGTGTATGTTGTGGTTCTTTTTTGTCATGACTTTGACAGTTTAAACTTGTATGTGACACTACGCATGTGTTATGCAATAGGTAAATACACCCACCACACATATTAAACCTCAGAAGCACTTCAAAGACCCGCGTTCTTTTCATAGAGGATGCTGCAGATGAGGCGCGACGCGAGCGACAGACTTGCGAGTCGAAGAGACTCTTTCTGTTCGTGAAAAAAAGGGCAATGGAAAAGTATGCTTACCTCTTGGCTGCTTGCAGGCCCTTTATTCATCAGTCAGGGCTCCCTGTGATAGGAACGTGTAGGAGACAGCCAAATCATTCTGACCGACACACAGACACACACACACACACACACACACACACACACACTCACCTCATTAATAAATTAAAGCAGAGACTTTTCCATCCATATGTAACACATTTCCTTTTTAGAGACATGTTGCTTAAATTATGTACTGCATTCTCCATAGAGCCGTCACTCTAAAATAAGCACCGTCAAGTCTTGCTATTCTTTTCGCTGGGAGGAAACGCTGGAATATCTGTCAAAAAAGCTGTACATAATCAGAACGGTCGAGAATGGCTGCTCGTGACATTTTATTGGAGCCGGAGGGAAGAATCCTTTCAAAGGGTTGTAGTGGTGATGCGTACCGTTTCCAGTAAATACAGCGATGTGACCGCAGCAAAGCTGATTCGCTGCACGCCGTGTGTTTTCACATAGGCGCAGCCCGGGGCATTACATCCCCTCTCCGTCATCTCCTCCTCACGCAGGGGGAGAGTCAGTAACTAAGGAGGCCCTGGCCACAACATCCACCCTGGACGGCAAGGTGTCAGCCCTCTTCTCCACTGTCACCAGGCTGGAGAGAGCGGGGATGGCGTTGTTGGGTCTCTCCAGGCCGAGCTCGAGCACAGCTGTTTCTTCCCCGGCCACCCACGCCTCCCCCGACCCTGGGTCAGACCCCGGTAACGTGCCAGAAAACCTTCCTGACTGGGCCGACACAGGTGCTTCGCTTCCACCAGGACCTCCACCCTTCCCCTCCTGGGTTTGACGTGTAGCGCGCCGTATGTCCCTCAGACTGGTTTTGCTCCAATAAAGCGTCAGTCTGTGCGATGAGGTCATGTGGCCTAGTTTTTTGGAGGGCTCCATGGGAGAAGCCCAGAGGCCCTGTGGCCTACCCCTATCTCTGCATCCTTCTGTGACGTTGAAAGGCAACTGCAGAGATTGTGCTGCAACCCCAGGCCGGATGTACACCAATACACACACGCACACACACACACACACACACACACACTCTCACATACATTCCATGCAACAGTCTGCCTTTCGTCTCTGCAGCGGTCCACAGACCAGAATCATTACCAGGGAAATCAAGGAAATCCTGGCTCAGGGTCCTCGCGCCAAGCTCCCACATGTGTTTTCCCTTCTCAGGACCAACGCTTTTTGCACATCCCCGGACACTCGGAAAAACTTGGCCTGGATACCAATGCCCTGCAGAGCGGCAGTGTTCCAGAGTTCATCTTCCCAAACCAGGCTTCGCTCTTCAGATGAAGACCCCCCGAATAAGAGGACCCCCCCGATGCCACGTAACTTGAACTTGAGGGACCCTTGGTGATATCTGGGGTATGTGTTCATCTCTTGACTGCGATTGGCTGCAATGCGTTGGACCCGTGTCACCTTGCCAGCCCTGCTGTATCTCTCTGTCATGTGTTTGGTTTGGGGCTCTGCCCCCATCCCATTGTTGATCTTTCTTTGACGCTTGCCACGGGACCCCGCGGGAGGGCAGTGCCTTTGAAACGGAAAAGCAAGAACACACAGTGTACTACATGTGTGGTGGAGAAGAGAGAGTTTTTTTGCATGAGGGATCGTGCTCATTTGAATTCATCTTGATAAACGTTGAAGCCAGATGTGGGGAGAGCTGTGTCAGAGGGAGCCAATGGGCTGTGTCTCATTGTGAGGGAGAGCCAATGGGCTGTGTCTCATTGTGAGGGAGAGCCAATGGGCTGTGTCTCATTGTGAGGGAGAGCCAATGGGCTGTGTCTCATTGTGAGGGAGAGCCAATGGGCTGTGTCTCATTGTGAGGGAGAGCCAATGGGCTGTGTCTCATTGTGAGGGAGAGCCAGGGCTGGTCTCATGTGGGGAGCATGGGTGTCTCATTGGGAGGGAGAGCCAATGGGCTGTGTCTCATTGTGAGGGAGAGCCAATGGGCTGTGTCTCATTGCTTATACGGGGGATGAAAAAACCCAGTCGTCCCTGTTGTCGATGCGTGTCAGGGCATTCCGTTTAGCCGTTAAGAAATCAAAGCTCTGAAAACAGACGCCACACCATGCGCTGTGAAGTGTAGCGTGCAGCGTTTCCTAGGTGAGCTAAGACTAAACTAACTCTGGGTTGACCGGAGAGCACTCAAGAGTAACATGCATGGAACGTCAATGAACCTCATGAAAACGTCATTGCGAACGCGCGTGCCATTATATCACGATACAAACCTCAACTTTTGGGCATCGACAGAAGGATGGAAAACAAGGGTGAGGAGTGTTTTTGGGATGCGAGTGGACGACCAGTCTTCCAGTCTGCTCCTGACAGTCCTACGGACCGGAATCTTCTTCTTTGGTGGGCTTGGCTCGCTACGCAGCATTGGTCATGTTGTGCAAGTATACTGGTCTCTTTCCCACTTGAAAGGCCGGCAGTGATTTTTGGAGGGACCGGGAGAAGTGGCGTCCAAGGTTGTCAGGGTCAGCGTGCACAGCTGCTTCATTAAGAGCTTAATCAATGCGGCCATGACAGCCTCTCAGAAAGTGAGGATGTTGGTTTAGAGATGGAAATCGAAATGCTGGTCCCCCCCCCACCCCGAAAATGTCAACAGACAGTTAAGTGCAGCTCGTTAATCCTATCAACATGCGTGAAAGAGTGTGTTTTCGCAGGCAATTGGGCCGAATTATTCAATTTGTCCGTTTTTAAAATGGTGTTTGGATAACTAATTTGTCGAGGGCATTTTCCATAGAGAGAAGCGAGACATGACTACTTTATGAATCGAGATTTGAGGTTCAGATTTAAGCGGGCAAAATAAACCATATGATTGGGAGAGAAAAAATATTCGAAATGTAGTCCATAAAATTCCTTGTAAGTAGTACAAATATACCTTAATTGAATCACTTAAAATGTGTATATTCCCCGTCCAGATGTAATTCACAGGCTTCTCCTCCAAGAGTAGAGTGGATTAACCTTACAAGGCATACGGGCAAAGACCTGCAATAAAAAAGTATTAACATCTGTCGTCCAGTTAACATGAAGCTAACATGAGATGTACAGTACAGTATTTTCCTTCTGTCAGGTGAATATGTTGCTTGTTGACGGCTTGTGAGACCACCAGCATCGGCTGTGATGGGACGAGATATTAGAGTTTAAACTCCCTGTTGCCAGCCCGGGACAGTAAAAACATTGGATTTGTGGCCTCCATTTAGTATGATTTGAAAACAATTCTTTGTGATGACCAACATGTGAGCGTTGGAACAGTTAGGTTGGAAAAGTGTCATCATTCATTCACTAATTGAAGTCAGTTGTGATATTTCTGTGCACAGTTTGACCTGCACTGTTCCATTTGACTCAAAAGTTCCACTTAATAACCATCACTGGCAAAGCTTGGCTCACACTTCCTATTATAAAAAAGGAAAATACTTCAACTTTGACAAAACATTTGACCAATGCCACAGTCTGCAAACATGAGCTGTCTGCACTCAAAGTGACTGTTGTCTATAGACAGACGAGTCGAGTTCACTCCTGTCAGCCTAGACTGCAGGAAAGTCTGATTTCCCCCAACACAGCCCTTACAGCTCCGAGCCTACAGCCGTCTGGGGCCCACTAAGCTACAGGCAAAAACAACATGAGTCACTGCTGAAGGGCACAAGGCACATTTACAACATCCAGTCAGCAGTTGGGATGAGAGGCCCCACGATGAAGGATGGCGGTTATGTAAGAGGAAAGGAAAAGACGAAGGATCTCATATGGGATTTGACTGAAGCTTCCAACACCCGTGGACACTTACCTGGCAACCCGTTTCAAACCACATTTGACCTCTGCAACATCTTTGTAAACTGAATAGAGACGGAGATGGAACAGACAGAAGGATCTTTCTGCAGAGTATGGTTTTAGGATCTGCTATTGGTCTTGAAAACACAGATTCAGGAACCTCCCGTACAACCGCCACATACACAGTGGCAGGCTCGCGCTCACACTCACACACACACAAACACACACGCGCGCACACACACGCACGCACACACTCCCGTGGCTTCGTAATAACGATGTTTACCGTCGTTCTCCAGATCGCGTAGGGTGAGAGCGAGGGCCAGCGAGCGATAAACCAACGCGCTCCCCTCCACCTCAGGGGCCGGGTTGGCATTTCGTTGGCCGGCCCCGAGGCGGCGGGCTCTCTCTCTCTCTCTCTCTCTCTCTCTCTCTCTCCGGAGAGGCCTATCAGTGACACGCGCTCGGAGAACTCCCAGACTCCTCAGTGCCAGCTGCTAGCCTTGGCTCCTGTCCCCCCCCCGCCCCCCACCGTTCCTCCGGTGTCTAACCATAACACCTCCAGCTGAGGGGGCCAATAACTCGACACCCCCGCAGCAGCGGGGCCACCGCCGAGGGCAGCGAGAGCTGTCATGTTCAAACACGGCACCCCCAGGTAACGGCTACGGCGGGACGTGCCAAGCATAAACACGAGGGGGGCCGTGCGCACACGTCGGACCTGCGTCTGTTCACGGGTGGATTTCGCCCTTTTCCTCTTTTCTTCCCCCCCCTCATCCGCCCTCCCTGTCCTCGCTGGCTCTGAACAGAGGGAGTCATGGCGAGTCTCAAAGTAAACACGAACGCCGTCGTAATGGACGGGTAATTAGACGGCGGCGGCGGCGTCGATCGCGTTTCCCGCCGGGGCCCTTTGTGAAGCCGCGGCAGTATTGAAAGCCCCCGCTGTGCTGTGCAGTGGTGCTTTCTCTCCGTCGCTCCCTCCGGGGCTTCACTGTGGTTTCTGTTGGAGGGCTGCGGCCTGCAGTCTGCCCAGCGCTTTCTGGGAGTAGGGAGAGAGACGGGAGGGGAGAGAACGAGAGAGGGAAAGAAAAGGGGGGGGGAGGTTGAGAAACCGTCGACGTCTCTTTTCAACGTGTTTTCCCGGGTGCCCGTCGAAGTGAACGGCCAACCCCCTCTCTCACGACAGACGGCACTGCGGGCGATCCTCGTGTCGTGGACAACAGGGTCGTCCCCGACCTCCGGCAAGTCTCGAACTTTGTTCCTCTCCGTTTCCAACCGCGATCCCATTAGCCCACGCAGAAGACAGCAGAACTGCCACACTGGCTGTTTTTTTCTCCTTCAACCTACCCATCTCACCCATCTCACCCATCTCACCCATCTCACCCATCTCACCCATCTCACCCATCTCACCCATCTCCTCCTTAAAAAACTGTTGTTTCGTCCCCAAAGCCGGGGCTATAAATAGCTCTCAGTGAACCCGACAGGGTGTAGGGTTTCTCGTGTTCGGTGCTGGTTGCCCCCCCCCCTGCTCTCTGAGGGCTGACAGCTGACAGTCGAGGCAGCACAGTGGTTCCATTTCTCCCCGCTGGAGTGCACACACCCTCCGGGCCGTGCTGCGGTTGCTGGCGGGCCGGCCCAGCGTCGTATCTGCGAACACTTTGGAGCAAGTCGTCGGCTCAGGGCCTGGCGAGGCGCGGCGAGGTCTTCAAGCTCTTAATGGGCCTGATTATTTGAGTAGCCCCAATAATGACAGTGATTATATAAAAATGCTTGCATTTAAGAACTTTTCTTCAGGTTCAATTACCACAGTTTGCCCCTGACAGGCTCCGAGCCGCCCAAAGACCCTGCAAACACTAATGGAAAAATAGGTTCCCTGTAAGGTTAGACACATGAGACTCATCATGGAGGGATTAGGTTTTTAGTGTGAATACTGGGGCTATTCTCCTGGGATTATTCATATTTGTTTACCTTGCAGACACCCCGTATGTTTCCCAGTGTTTCGGGGGTCGTAAATCTACTGACTCATGAACTGGATTTGGGCTCAGTTACACGGCTCCGACTGGATCGCGAACATGAAAAACTGAATCGGGAGTCCAGCTTCCAAACCTTCACCCCGGTCTCCCTCTCTCCTGTTCCCCGGGGCGTTCGCTGGATGATCATCGTGTGGAAGTCTGTTATAAAACGCTGGCAAATGACCATCCGAAGCAGACTCGCAGCGGTAGCCACGCAACAATTACAAATCAAAAGAAAAGCGACGCGTCGAAGCAAAAGCAAAAGGGAGAGTCCAAGACCCACCGCAGCCGAATGCTGACTGCGGAGCTTTCATTCAACACACTGCATCATGGGACTTTTCGGCGCAACCAGAGAGGGAGCGGCGCGGCCCATCTCAAAACCCAGACTGCGCTCTGGGAGCACTATATTGGAGGAAACAAAAAAAACGGGGGAGGAGGGGAGGAAGAAAAAACACCCAAAACGTGACAAACAGTTTTCCCTCCCTTCCACGGACAGGTCTAACAGAGTGCGGAGGAAAGGCAGCGTAACTGTAGAGGCCTCACAACATGCGCTTAGCCCCCGGGTCCTTTCTCTGGTGAATAGAGCCCACTGTTCCCCCTCGGCCCACAGGCAGAGAGAGAGAGAGAGGCGTCAGGGGAGCAGGCGAGGCTCAGGTGGTCCTCCTGCAAGCTCAGCTTCCCAGCCGTCCTCGAGCTGGCTTCCAGGCAGAGTACACAAATCCATCACGGGCCTCCACTCCGCGTCCACTCCCCCAGCCCTTCACTCCCCCCCCTCCTTTGACAAAGACACGGGCACACGGGTATTTTCGGAAAGCCGTCGTGACATGATCGGACCGTCTCGGAGGAGGAGACGTCTCGATCTGGGAACTGGGATCGTCGAACGAACGAAACGAAAGACGCGCGTGAAAAACAAAACAACCTTTCTCGAGGAAGCGACGCAACCTGATCTCCGTGATCATCAGCTACACGAGAAGCCAAGCCAAGGTGAGCCCATCTTCGCTCCGCGACGGAGGGGAGGTTTCACCCCCCCCCTCCCCTCCCCTCGGGCACACTCAGCAGAGTCAACGTGAATGATGAGGGCCCCACAAGCGGGAAACAGCTAGGCCGGAAACGACCCATTTATCCTGCCTCGGCCCAAGCAGCCCATCTTCACTAATCCTGTAAAATACATCAAGTGATAGGATGTGGGAGGCTCCCAGGTATTCTAACTGTGGGCGCTTTGTGTGTTTGAGTAAACGAAACTTTTTTTTCTCTCTCTCTCTCTCCTCCCTCCCTTTAAGAAATTATTTCAAAAAGGGCCTTTGAAAAAAAAAGAGTGCTGGCTGCTACATGAGTAGCAGTGGAAATAATTACACGGGAGTCTGAATTTTCTCACGCGTGTAGCCCGCACGCACGCCGGGGTCGGAAAACACGCCCGGCTCTCGTCCCCCCCCCTTGGGGACGTTTTTTCACGGTGCACACGTAACGCGGACGCACGGACGTGCGTTTAAATGGCCTCGGAGTCACAGCGGCACGTGACGTTTCCGCTCGATCCTGCTTGGAGAGCGGAGAGAACATGATCTGGACTCTGAACGCCGCTGCGCACGCAAACATGTCTTTCCGTTCCGCTCCTTTGTCACACAGGATGTTATAAGGCTGACACAATGATGTCATGCAGAGATTGTGGCTATAGTTGTTCACAAGCCCAAAATGCTAAGATACAGACTAAATACATTGTTGTCCACATTACTGTCCTACTTGTGCAACAGGTTGTCAACAGTACTGACCTCTAGGGGTCACGCAGCGAATGTGCAGCCTTTTGAGAAAGGGAAAGGTTCCCTGTTGGGGCATGGATCTTGTTTGCTTACCAAAGGGAGGTATTAAAAAAAAGAAAGAAAGAAATGAATTAACATTTTACTGTCGAACATTATACAGCCATATCGCTGATGATCGCTCCCATGGTCATCGTTCTAATCATCTTGGAGAGTGAGTTAAGGACTGCCTGGCCGTGTTCTCAGGCTCTGCTTCTCCCTGGCTCCATCCTCCTTGGATGAAGGTAAAACAGAACCTTCTTGGTCTGTTATGACGCTGGATAAGTTACCAGGCTGTGTGGAGCCAGGATGGCACTGCGGACTGTGTACTGGTGCAGGGGCTAGGGCTGGGGCTCCGGCTGAGGCTAGGACTGGGGCTAGAATTAAGGCTGGGACTAGAACTGGGGCTGGGACTAGAACCGGGGCTGGGACTAGAGGTTGGTCTGAGTCAAGCACTGAAGGCTTGCACCTATATGTACTGTGTAGCCAGGGCCAGAGTCTGAGCCCAGTTGGAGGCCTCGCCCTGGAGACAATCATAACAAGGAAGAAGAGCTTTCAGCGCAGTGCCCCACGCCCCAAAAAGAGTAACCCGACCTGGGGTGGATTAAAGAGGAGGGCCTGGCACTCTGGAGGATGGGTGGGATGAGCCATGGGCCAACGACCTCGAGAGGGTTTTCCGACACCAGCGAGACAAGAGACCTCATAGATGACAGACACGTGACCCGGGACAGCCTATGAAAAGAGTCGAAAGAAACCCCATATAAATCGCTCATGGTGGAAATGTACAAAATGTTTATAGGATGTGGGGGTCCTCGTGGGAGCTTTCGAACGTAGATAAAGCTCACGTAAGACATTTACATTTACATTTATTCATTTAGCAGACGCTTTTATCCAAAGCGACTTCCAAGAGAGAGCTTTACAAAAGTGCATAGGTCACTGATCATAACAACGAGATATCCCCAACATTGCAAGTAGTCAAACATGAATCATACATTGTGAAAAAAAAACCAAAAATAAGTGCCAAAGGGAAAAATCATAAGAGCATGAAGTTAAACAAGTTACAATTGGACAACATGAATCTAAAAGTGCACCTGTGGACGAGCAAACAACAGTAAACTACCTCACAGCGAGTACAATAATTTTAATCAGTTACAGCTAACCGACAAGAGCAGCAGCTCTCTAAGTCAGAGTCCTTGTGATCCTGGAAGAAACTAACATCATGTCCAGCAGATCTTTCCTAGGTACCGTTGTATTCCCGGAACAAGTGTGTCTTGAGCCTATTCTTGAAGGTGGGGAGACAGTCAGTGTCTCTGATGGAGGTGGGGAGTTGATTCCACCACTGGGGGGCCAGACAGGGGAAGAGCTTGTGTTGGGACCGGGCGGTCTTGAGTGGTGGGACCACCAGACGGTTGTCAGAGGAGGACCGAAGGTGGCGGGAGGGGGTGTAGGGCTGGAGGAGAGACTTGATGTAGTCGGGTGCAGTCCCATTCACCGCTCGGAAGGTCAGTACCAGGGTCTTGAATCTGATACGGGCCGTGACGGGCAGCCAGTGAAGGGAGACGAGGAGCGGGGTAACATGGGAGCGTCTGGGTAGGTTGAAGACCAGACGGGCCGCTGCGTTCTGAATCCTCTGGAGAGGGCGGGTTGCGCATGCTGGGAGCCCGGCGAGCAGCGAGTTGCAGTAGTCCAACTTGGAGAGGACAAGTGCCTGGACCAGCAGCTGGGTGGAGTGCTCAGACAGGTATCTCCTGATCTTCCGGATGTTGTAGAGGGTGAATCTACACGACCGGGAGACAGCAGCGATGTGGGCTGTGAGGGAGAGCTCGTCATCCATGGTAACCCCGAGGTTCCTGGCAGAGGACGAAGGGGTCACCGTCGCCGATCCCAGGGTGATTGAGAGGTCATGGGAGATGGACGGTTTGGCCGGGATGATGAGGAGTTCGGTTTTGGCGAGGTTCAGCTGGAGGTGATGCTTGGTCATCCAGGCAGAGATGTCTGTGAGGCAGGCCTCAATCCTGGCTGAGATCCCCGGATCGGTCGGGGGGAACGACAGGTAGAGCTGGGTGTCGTCAGCGTAGCAGTGGTAGGAGAAGCCATGGGAGGTGATGATTGGTCCAAGCGAGGTGGTGTACAGGGAGAAGAGGAGGGGTCCAAGGACGGAGCCCTGTGGGACACCAGTGGAGAGCTGGCGGGGGTCAGACACATCTCCTCCCCAGGAGACCCGGTAGGATCTTCCCGACAGGTAGGACGAGATCCACTGAAGTGCAGTGCCAGTGATGCCCATCTCGGAGAGTCTGGCGAGCAGGATCCGATGGTTAACCGTATCAAATGCTGCAGAGAGGTCCAGCAGAATGATGACGGATGACCTCGAGGCCGCTCTGGCAGACTGGAGGGCCGTGGTGACCGACAGGAGGGCAGTTTCAGTGGAGTGGCCCGTCTTGAAGCCCGATTGGTGGGGGTCAAGCAGGTTGTTCTGAGTGAGAAAGTTTGACAGTTGGTTAGATACAGCGCGTTCAATTGTTTTAGAAAAGAAGGGTAGAAGTGATACCGGTCTGTAGTTCTGGAGGACAGCTGGGTTAAGGGAGGGTTTTTTGAGTAGGGGTCTAACTCTGGCCTGTTTGAAGGCAGAGGGGAAAGTGCCAGAAGTAAGAGAAGAGTTGAGGACATGGAGAAGGAATGTTATGATGGAGGGAGAGATGGTTTGAAAGAGAGGGGAGGGGACTGGATCAAGGGGACAGGAGGTGGGGCGATGAGAGAGAATGAGGTCAGAGATCTCTGCCTCAGATAGGGCCGAGAAAGAGTTGAGACATTTAGTAGGGTCAGTCATAGAGGGTGAGTGAATAGGAAAGGTTGGTTCAGGGAACCGACTGCTAATGTCAGCAACTTTTTTCTCAAAGAAGGAAGAGAAGTCATCTGCTGTCAGAGTGGAGGGAGGGGGTGGGGGAGGTGGGTTAAGGAGGGTGGAGAAGGTAGAGAAAAGTTTGTGAGGGTTTGAGGCAGAGTTAATTTTGTTCAAGAAGTAGTGAGTTTTAGCATCAGTTATATGGGCAGAGAAGGATTTGAGGAGGGAGTGATACTTATCAAGGTCTAGACTGTCGTTAGACTTGCGCCATCTCCTCTCAGCCGCTCGAAGGGTGGAACGTTCTTCACGAATAACATCAGTGAGCCACGGGCAGGAGGGAGAAGATCGCGCAGGCCTAGTTGACAGGGGGCAGAGGGTGTCAAGTGATTCAGTTAATGTGGATAACAGCATGTTAGTGGCAGTGTCGGTGGGGTGGGACATGAACTCGTTAATAGGAGGGAGGGAGGATGTTACACTGGAGGAGAAGTGCGAGGGGGATAGGGAGCGGAGATTGCGTCTGAAAGTTACGAGGGGAGGGGAGGTAGGAAGAGTTGGAGGGAGAGAGATAGAGAATTGGATAAAGTAGTGATCAGAGATGTGTAGCGGGGTTACAGAGGTTAGGGCAGTGATACAGTTACGTGTCAGGACGAGGTCCAGCTGTTTTCCTGCCTGGTGGGTTGCTGGTGTGTTGAGCAACGTCAGGTCGAAGGAGGTCAGGAGAGACTTGAAGTCAACAGCCTGCGTTCCATCGAGATGGATGTTGAAGTCCCCAAGAAGTATCAGCGGTGTTCCATCATCCGGGAGGGTGCTGAGGAGCATGTCCAGCTCCTCCACAAAGTCAGCTAGGGGCCCTGGTGGGCGATAGAGGACAATTAAAAATGCTTTGATAGGATCAGTTAGCATCACATAGTGGTGTTCAAATGATTTGGCAGTAAAAGAGAGTGGGGTGGATGTGCATTTAATATGTGGGGAAAGAAGCAGGCCCGTCCCGCCTCCTCGTCCAGTTAGGCGAGGAGAGTGGGAGAACGAGTGGTTGACAGAGAGAGCAGCTGGAGTTGCAGTGTTCTCTGGTAGGATCCATGTCTCTGTTAGCGCGAGGGCATCAAGAGAAGCATGGGATGCTAACGCTGGAATGAAGTCGGCCTTTTTTACAGCAGACTGGCAGTTCCAGAGTCCTATAGAAAGAGAGAGAGCAGGTGGAGAAGATCTAGAGAGGTAGCTAAAGTTAGAAGTGGAACGTATATACCTCGTGACATATCTACGTCTACGTCTGCGGGTGTTGCAGTGAACGGGAATGCTAAAGAAGCACATGCTAGCTATAAATGTGTTCTAGGTAGAAAATAATAAAAATAGGGGGATACTTATCAGAACAGGTAATCCGCCTCGTCGGCCCTCCTCGGAGGACTCCCGCGGAAGACTCCTCTTGTTGTCCGAGTCTTAGTGACCGAGGCTGCCAGGCGTGGCTGCCACTGGAGTGCTAGCTGCCTTAAGTATGCGAAGCGCAGCTGACAATGGCCCTAATTATGTAAACAACCCGCCCACTTGGAAACGCTCACGGCGGAGCCTGACAGTACAGAAAGAAACTTGCAATTTAAATCGATCTCTAGCTTAGTGGCTAGCTCTCCTAACGGCCTGTTATAACAACTATCTTCTTACTTAATTCTACTCTGACACAGTTTTAGTTTTAAACGACAAAGATGAAACAAGTCTGAATTACTTACTATGAGAAGATTCACGATGTTAACTTCAGCAGACACTAGAACACTCTGATCCAAAATACAGATTCAGGGCTATTTAAGCACAGCCTATCAATGGCCCTAATTATGTAAACAACCCGCCCACTTGGAAACGCTCACGGCGGAGCCTGACAGTACAGAAAGAAACTTGCAATTTAAATCGATCTCTAGCTTAGTGGCTAGCTCTCCTAACGGCCTGTTATAACAACTATCTTCTTACTTAATTCTACTCTGACACAGTTTTAGTTTTAAACGACAAAGATGAAACAAGTCTGAATTACTTACTATGAGAAGATTCACGATGTTAACTTCAGCAGACACTAGAACACTCTGATCCAAAATACAGATTCAGGGCTATTTAAGCACAGCCTATCAATGGCCCTAATTATGTAAACAACCCGCCCACTTGGAAACGCTCACGGCGGAGCCTGACAGTACAGAAAGAAACTTGCAATTTAAATCGATCTCTAGCTTAGTGGCTAGCTCTCCTAACGGCCTGTTATAACAACTATCTTCTTACTTAATTCTACTCTGACACAGTTTTAGTTTTAAACGACAAAGATGAAACAAGTCTGAATTACTTACTATGAGAAGATTCACGATGTTAACTTCAGCAGACACTAGAACACTCTGATCCAAAATACAGATTCAGGGCTATTTAAGCACAGCCTATCAATGGCCCTAATTATGTAAACAACCCGCCCACTTGGAAACGCTCACGGCGGAGCCTGACAGTACAGAAAGAAACTTGCAATTTAAATCGATCTCTAGCTTAGTGGCTAGCTCTCCTAACGGCCTGTTATAACAACTATCTTCTTACTTAATTCTACTCTGACACAGTTTTAGTTTTAAACGACAAAGATGAAACAAGTCTGAATTACTTACTATGAGAAGATTCACGATGTTAACTTCAGCAGACACTAGAACACTAAGAGAGAGTTTTATATTCACATTCGGTTGCGCCCATCCCAGAACGATTCCCAGGGCCGTATATTTAGAGGGTCGTTCCTCAGCCAACACCGCAAGACGCCTCCCCCGGGTGGTGCAGGCATTTCAAAAGTTTATTAACTACGAGACTCGTATTAAGGCCGCGCACATCCGAGACGGCGAGAGTTGGAGAGCGCGGGATGGAGAACGATCCTGGGGCGAGAATTACGACGGGGGTCTTCGCGGAGGGGAGAGATGTGGGAGAGCTGGAAAGAGAGAGCGAGAGAGCGAGGGAGAGAGACGGAGAGTGAGGAGTTGAGATGGAGAGAGAGAGAGAGACGGAGAGAGAGAGAGGAGTTGAGATGGAGAGAGAGAGAGAGAGAGACGGAGAGAGAGAGGAGTTGAGATGGAGAGAGAGAGAGACGGAGAGAGAGAGGAGTTGAGATGGAGAGAGAGAGAGAGAGACGGAGAGAGAGAGAAGTTGAGATGGATAGAGAGAGAGAGAGAGAGAGACAGAGAGAGACAGAGAGAGAGGAGAGAGAGAGAGAGAGAGAGAAAGAGAGAGAGAGAGAGTTGAGAGAGAGATAGAGATTCATCGCACCACGATGGGTTCCTCGTTTCAACGCGTCGGCTTTGACGCCAAAGCACACACATTTAAATGTGATGTATTTCATTTGACAATTTGGCCGGTCTCTCCGGCGTCCTCTCTGTTGCTCTCTCCCCCGCGTCCCTCTCGCTAATGAAACGTGGGGAATACCAAATCCCTCAATTCTTTTCTTTCTTTTTTTGTTACGTTCGCAGAAAGAACGAGAGCCCTGGGCCACGAAGCAGGGTGGATACTTCTATTCAGAGACTCTGTATTTCAGAGCAGCATCTTTCCAGATTTCGATGACGGCCTTCGATCTTTAGGGCCACCGGTGAGATCGTGTATCTGCAGCTGTTGCCGGGCCAAAAAGAAAAAACGAGCAAGCACCCATTCATCCCACTGCAGACGGCCCTCGAGTCGTTTGTGAAACAAAAACATCTATGCAGGATTACAGAAGAAGGATGTCAAGGATGTTTGACGTGTCAGCACACGGTCCTCTCTGTGGATTCGAACCCTCGAGGGCCCAGGGGATCCTAGGGGCCCCTAGATCAAACGGCAGGCTGGAGGGGCCGAGGACAGGGCGGGGCTTCACTCGTTTGGCCCCCCTTCAGGGGGAAGTGCCTGTTGGTTTGTTTAAGCAGCGACACAAGCGGAGCACTCCTAATCACCACGCTCGATGACGACTCACTCAGCAGCCCCCTGGTAATGGTGCAGTAACTGCCACAGAGGCTACCGGCGCACTCTCCGATCTCTCTCCCCTCCCCTCCTCGCAGACCCCTGCCCCCTGCTGGCTCCACGTGACCATGGTCCAAGGCACCCAGGATGGGAGACAGAATGTTGAACTGATTCAAAGCGCTGTTGGTAGGTGAGCGTAAGATGAACGGTCCCCCAGTCGAGGCTCCATGAAACAGGGAGGTTGTGCATGACGAGACGACGCGCCGCGCCACAAGAGGGAGTTCTTGCACGGAGCGGGAGATTTGCACGCACGGAAGTTTGGAGAATGTTCCGTAAACCCACTCGTCACTATGCACCCGTGTATACGAAGACATCGACGTGTACGGTTCATTTGTTGTGAATTCGGGACGTTTGTATAGACAGAACCCTAATTCCCGGTTCAGCCATAACACTGTGATTGGTCGTGTCTCCTTCCTCTTATTCAAGTCTGGCCGCTGTCTGGTCATTCTATAGGAGAGGGGGCGGCAGTCTATGACCTCACAGGACCTCTCCTACTGACCAGCCTCGACCACAGCCTTCCTAACCTCATCATGTCCACTTCCTGTTTCCTGCGTGGGGGTGATCTATAGGGGCGGCCGTACGTGCCCCGTGCGCCTCGCTCCGGCGCCCATCACTCGACGCCACGCCTCGCTCACACGCTCCACGCCCGCCGCCGGGGCGTGTGTGTGTGTGTGTGGCCTCGGCTGTCACCGCCGCGATTACGACGTCCGCGGCGATAAGATCGCGGAGAGATCCCAGGCGCAAAATCGCGATCGTCAATCAGCAGACGCCTCGTTTACGACAGAGCTCGTTCCACACGGGGCCGTCATGCGTGTTCCCCGGCGCCCCCGCGCAAACATATGAGGCCCTGCTGTGTTCCCCCTTTTTCCCCCCTTTTGCGCTATTGACATTCGAAATGACATTTTCTTCCATTCATCACAGCTGGGAACGATGATGGTTTGACACGAGCAAACGCAGCACTCTGTGGGTCTGCTTGGCTTTGCCGGTCGGTTCTGGGCTTTTTCTGTCCTCTGGAAGTTTTCAGTCAGGGCGGCCCTTCGGGCTTGCCAACGTGACATCATTTCCTGCCGGCGGGGGGGAGCGTGTGCACACGTGGGACAGGATGCAGGCTCGAGCAGGGGGCGGTTTCTTTCTTCTTCTTCGTTCCGTCGCACTGCCAGGGAGGTCTGCATCGAGGTAAGCGACGGGTGACCCATTTGACTTCGACGGGATCGTCCTCGGTTACGCTCTTCGGGTTGATGCAAACGGCGGAAACGGGGAAACACGGGACGGCGTTCCGAGCGAATGAGTGCGGATGTGTAAACATCCGTCGTTCGTTGCCGTTTCACAGCGTGGCGCCGGGCACTGACAAGGAAATGTCATTTCTGTTCTTATCTTTTCCTGGATGCCCGCTGAGAAGAGGAGGGATGTGAGGGAAATGTGTATTCCCCTACATGACTCCACAGTACACAAACACACACACACACACACACTCTTTGTGTGGCGACTGTGAGTTCTAACCTGCGTCACAGCCTCCAATTCTATAGGGGATTTGGTCAATCACTTACCAGACAACTAGGTCTTCATCAATGTCAAGCTTAAGAACCAGAATGGAAGTCAGTCCAATCACATCCGTGACCCTCGACATGAAGCATCTGCTCGCTAGACGACCATGCCGTGAACGTCACAGAACAGCATTTCCGCAACAGCCAAATGTTTTTAGGAAAGGTCAGGTTGATTGAATAAAGCTCGGAACAGGCCGAGTCTGTTTATTCCAAACCGTGACAGACTACAACCCAGGTCATTGATTGTGTTTACGGTTGCAACGAGGGCACATGGTTCAGTTTACAAGCACTCTGAGGGAGATCTTCAGCTAAATGAATTGTCTTTTTGGTTCTGAAAGATATTGTCACACGAGTACGTGCTTTCGCGAGTTGTTTAGAGGCACGTGCCCGCGTGTATTTACCGAGAGAAATGGAGATGACGCGAGTGATGCAGATACATACCTGGCGTATGTGTGCGTGCACGTGTTTGAGCCAATCAATCTATAGCGTCTCGTAGGTGAATGAAAGGCGGACGTCGCTTCTCAAACACCAGGCTCCCACAGTTTATCTGCTGTCTAAACTGCCTGCTCTTAGCGATGCCATGTGCCTACCATCAAACGTCACCAAAATGACTCCGTCACTCTCTCTTTGTTGCCTTCGCAGTCTGGTCCCAGGTGGGCCAAAACATAGGCTCCCCTTCAACACCACCGGGAACCCACTCCCACCTTCGATCGATCAACGCAAACGCCGTCAATCCTTTTCAGGGTTTACACTTTCAAAAGGGGGAGGTTGGGGGGGGTGGGGGGGTGGGGGGGAGCGAGAGAGAGAGGAGGCCTTGATTATTATACGATCCCCAGACACAACAACACAGCGGATCAAAGAGGAGCGCTGGCGGTGCGGCCCCTTCGGCTAATCAGAGATCAGAGAGCAGGAAGATGACCTGCCCACACACACAGAGGGTGTGACACACACAGAGGGGCCAGAGCTCAGCCCAGCTCTCAACAACACGAGGCAGTCGTGCGGCTTCGCTCGGCCCCAAACCGACAAGTCGGGGAGTTTCGAACGTGTACACAAACAGCGTGTTTAGTTTAGATCTCTGGGCAGATAAATCCAGTGCACCTCATTTAGCGCTGCGTAGCGTTTCTATCAGTGCATTGGGTGGATGTGAGGCGAGGTGACCCAGCACTTCATATAGCCCGACCCGACCGTGCTCGACGAGACGTTATGAATGAGCATGTGTTTCATATGGAAATTGTTATTCTAACCACATACATAAGCGTTTTAGGGCTGTTATGGAAAAGTAATTGGCGCAATTACATAGGAGATGACATCTGTCAGAAGGTCAGGGGGGTTTCCCCGAACACAAACTCGCCCTTCTAGAGTTCCTGGAGAGAGCTCCTGGAGAAAGCGGGGGCTGGCATGAAAACATAGCTTGACACCCGACGACGTCGCTCCCTTCCACGGGGGCGATGCGAGGTGTCAAAAACAGAGAGCCGCTCGATGGATTCCTCCGAGTCGATGGAGCGTGCGGGTTGTGACAGGTGACGGGAATAAAAAGGCATTATTATTATCGAGTTCTTTACACAGTTCTTTAGGAGAGCCCGTTGTCTCCAGCATATAAACACATTGACACTCTGTCTCACGCCTCGCCCCCCGAAGAATGCGGCCTTTGAACGCACCCCTAAAACAGACTATAACAAGCAGTCATTATCTCCCGGGGATCATTCTGTTTGGAGGACCAAAGCGAGGCGATGCCTCCGCGAGGTTTTCCATGAGCTGGGGCGGGGGGGGCGTGAACCTCGTCCCTTGGCAGATGTGTGGGTATAAGCCTCACGGGTTGACCTTTGACATGGCGGAGACTAAAAATAAACCTACACAATGCCAATAAACAGCTCACCGGCAGGTCCCGGACTCTGGCACCTCCGGAGTGTGCATGCCACTCGTGGGAACTCGGGGAGAAAAAATGTGTGTGTGGGGTGTGTGTGAGCGCGTGTGTTTGTGTGGTTGTGTGAAGGGAGGGCTGACTGTAGTGAGAGAGACAGGCAGCTTTTTGATGTGTTTTTCAGATGTCTGTGTGCGAGAGTGACTGGACACCCAGCCTGGTGTGGTCGGAGGGGAACGGGCCGTGTGGGGGGAGTTGTCAGGTGCAGCCGCGTTCACAACAAGCAAACAGGCCGAGGTCATTCATCGAGAGAAGCCTTCACTCTGGATTGGAGCGGCGATTAGAACGAAGGTGTCCTCCTCCACACGGTCCAATCAGATCCACGGTTCAGCGAGCGTCGCTGCCATGTTCCGCGTCGTCTCTCGCCACGCGCACCCAATCGCGAGCTCTGCAAATGTCCAGTTTCTGTTCTTTCCCACGTGTGCCGGACCAGCGATCGGAACCAGATCCTGGGTTTCCCCCGAAAGGGGGGAGGGGGGGGGGAATAGATCGACCAAGCGACCACTGGAACCTACAGGTTAAACAAGGAGTCATTCTCCTGCCGAAAAAACCCAACTCCCATGGTTGGTTTACACCTGAAAAACCACCAGA
Organism: Mallotus villosus; assembly: GCA_903064625.1. NCBI lineage: Eukaryota > Metazoa > Chordata > Actinopteri > Osmeriformes > Salangidae > Mallotus > Mallotus villosus. Next base: position 324,084 of record CAEFZP010000410.1, on the reverse strand, counting down.
TGTGGCAGCTTTCCTGCACATATTGGCTTTGATTACTGTAATTGGCACAGGGGCCCAGCAAGCCTAAATAAAACAGCGGGCCTTTGGGCCCTGGAACGCTACGGAAAAGCCCCCCACTCACCAAAGCCATTAACCCTGTCATAACTGGGGTGGGGGGTAAAGTGGTCCACTTAAGGCGCCCTCCCAATTAGCGGTGGGAGAAAGAGAGAGAGAGAGAGAGAGCGAGAGCGAGAGGGACTGGAAAAAAAGGGGGGGAAAGTCCGCAGTCATTGTGGTCCTACATGAGGAGGGGGGCCGCACCAAGTGGCCCCTTCAGCCTTCATGTTCAAGGAAATAAGAGTGGAGTGGACGGGGCGCACGGCGCTCGGCGGGGGTGGAAGTGCACGAGAGAGAGAGTGTCTGGAACAGGAAACTGAGCAGAGCCACCAGCCTCGCCTTCCAAAGAAAACACTTTGCCTCATGTCCCAAATCAGAAACACATGCGAGGGCCCGGCAACCCGGGAAAAAGGAAGCTGTAATAATGGGGGAGGTTCCACTTCCTGTCCGCTGATTGGCGGCGGCCGTCGGGGACCGGCGGCGGGGACGGCGGGGGGGGGGATTGGAGAGAGAGCGTGGAGTTCCTGGCCAATCACGGTTACCTGGAGACGGAACGGAAGACCGCGGGGACCTTTCAGGGCACAGACCACACCCATAGTCTGCTGAAAAGATAAGGGACACATTGATCAATTCTACACAGATAAGAACCCGTTTTCATATAAACTACAACATTCCCATTTCTCAGCCAGTGCACCCTATTTTTCTCCCTTTCCCCCTTTCTCTTTCTCTCTCTCTCTCTCTCTCCCTCCTTCCTTCCTCCTCTTTCCCACCTTGAAAACACATTGTGCTTGGATCAGCGAGCATGAACAAGACCCATTGAAGTCAACGCTGTGGGCCTCAATAACGCCAGTCACCGGCCGGCATGCGGGTGAGCTCATAGCTGGCTATATATAGCTCCCCCGCTTGATTAATGAGCTTTAAATGGGTATTTCCCCTCTCCAGAAATACACCTCCAGGTGACTGAGTGATGGACCATTGCACATGAAAGAGGTCGGGAGGAGGGTGGTTGTGGTTTGGGAAGAGGGGTGGGGGGGGGCAGTGCATTCGCTTGGGAGTTAAGGGGTCAAATATGGTCTGCTGAAACTGACCCAACTCTACCCAAAGAGCCCATCCTCACGACCTGACCCGCCGAGGCCCCCGGGGTCCCTCTCAGGAATGCTCGGGTCCAAATCCGAAGCACCATTAAATAAGAACACTCGGGCCGGCCGGGAGACGCCATCTGCCCAGCATACGGCCCGGAGCTGCCCCCGTCTGGCACGGCCCTGCCCCCTGAACCCTGCCGACTCCAAACCTGAACCCTGCTGACTCCAAACCTGAACCCTGCTGACTCCAAAACCTGAACCCTGCTGACTCCAAAACCTGAACCCTGCTGACTCCAAAACCTGCTGTTCTACACCTCTGCATCTACCCTCCCTCCCTCACCCCCCAAACCCCCCCCCCATTTCCTCCAGCTTCTCCAGCCTCCCAGCCCAACAATCGTTCCAGCCTCCCTCAACCCCCCCCAGCCCCCAACCCCATTCCCTCAAATCTCCGCCCAGCTCATAACATCTGCCACTGTGTGAGGGAGAGGCTGATGGGAAAGAAATCAGTCCGTCCACCCAGCTGGACGCAGTCATCAGAGCGCAGCCACGGTGAAAGGTGCACTCAACAGATGCATGCACACACACACACACACACACACACACACAAGCAGACACGTAGACGCACACACACACACACACGGGCACGCCCACACACATACGAGCGTCCTCGAGCAGACACAAAGGCCCTCGCTCGCCATATTAGCCACACCGATAAACACCCGCATAAACACCCGCCCGTATCGCACGCACATTCCCCGGGCTAACACATCGACACACGCGTGTGCACACGTGTATAGCGCAGTCTACATTCGCCAATGCACGTGCACACGCTCTGTGAAAGTACGCCCAGGCGTCCATCCACTCCATAACAGACGTGCAGGTCCACCCCAGAGAGAGGCCCGTCGGCCGGGGAGCCGAGAGGCCTGGAGCCCGTTGTTGCGGCCGTAGGGGCCGCCGTGGAAAATCACCCGGCACGCCCCTCCGGGCCCCCCGACGGCCCCCGGTGACGGATGCGGAGGGGGGGGGAGAGGTGTCGGTGGGCCTGCGCGTGCTGAGCGCTCTGGTCCCGAGGAGGACCAAGGTAAATAAGCCCAGATGGGGGAGGGGGGGGCAGAGGGAGGGTCAGACAGAGAGAGAGGGTGCTGCTTTATTGTCCATGCCTGACGCTTCAGCAGACCAAACCATTTGAGACGGACAGATGGGAGAAGAGGGGCGGGACCGGGGGGGGACGATGAGGCGGAACTGTTCTGCTTGTGGACCCCCCCGACCCCCCTCGCCCTCCACCGCCACCATCACCATCGGGCTCCTATAACGGCTAAGTGAAACAGGTGATGGGGCCTGGGCTAGACAGGCGGTGGGTGCGCGCCTGGCGTTGTCAATAACGGAAAAACCGAACCCATAACAAAGGGGAGTCTCTCGCCCCTGTCTTTCAACTGTGTGTGTGTGTGTGAACAGCCGCCGCCGCAAGGCCGGGAAGATCCTGACAGTACTCGGGTGCACTCTGCACTCTGGCGGAGGTGGGAAGGGAGGGGATGAGGAGACGAGGAGGTGGTGGGGTGGGGGTGGGGGGTGGATAATGTGAAAAGCAGGCGGCAGCGTGGGCCGGCTCAGACGCCTCGGTCCGGGGCCACGGCCGGGGGACGGGGTCGGGATGAAAGAGGAGCGACAGCTCATCAGGGAAGTCTGGGAAGAGTCGCCCCAACACTCACTCATCATCCGCCTCGGGGACAGGGAGCACCCTGCTATCTGTCCAAATATCCAAATATTCCACTTATTCACGACGTTCACATGACGGAGACGGCGAATCGAAAAGAGGGAATAAAGAGAGAGAGAGAGAGCGAGAGAGCATGTGTGTGGCTCTAAGAGAGACAGAGACAGGGAGGGAGAGAGAGAGAGAGAGAGAGAGGCTCCTGGCTGTCTACGGGGCCTAGACACGCTACCAGGAGACAGGCAGACGGGATGGGGTGTTCAGTGTTCAGTTGGGGATTAGGGGACCAGACAGGAGAGGGTGCGTCTGAGCGGCTGCAGAGGACGCCCTGTGGCTCCTGGAGAGAGAGACCCCAGATCCCAGATCACCTCCTTCGCTCAGCAGACGGGAGGAGGAGAGGACTCCGAGTTGGAAGGTGTGATCAGATCAAATCGTATTCGCTTCGCCCCTTTTTACGAGCAATGTCACAGAGGGCTTCGCGAATCGCCCCCGTCGAACTGCCACAAACCTACAGAAAGGCTGAAGAACGAATTTTCAAGATGCACATCGGGCTAGAGCGAAAAGCTCCAAATCAAACATCCTTTCGCTCACATTGTGCCAGTCTGCCCTTGATAACACCAGGACAAAGGCAATAAGGCGATAGTACGCCGTTCAAACTTGCTTGATGTACTGTCACAAAATTTGAGCTCTCCATTTTAACGGTTCAAGCCAATAAAGTGAACCATTATTTCTGCTCCCCAGATGAGCCCCACCTCCCCACCTCCCCTCCCTCCCTTCCCTCCCACCTCTCTCTCTCTCTCTCTCTCTCTCTCTCTGGCCTGTACAGTGGTGTAATGGATTTTCCAGTGTTAACGGCTGGGCCAGAAGCATCTTTGATGTTGCTCATCTGCGCGTGTCCCAGTCGACCCACACACACACTTTCCCCCCTTTCCGAGCCTTCGCAGCGAGTGGCGTTCAAACGGCCCCTCGGAGAGCCCTCAGCCACCGGGCCCAGACGAGGTGAGGGAGTCTTCCTCTCTCTCGACCCCCGACGCCGCCGCCGCCGCCGCGGTGCTCCAGCGTTTCATAAGCACGTCTTTTATCAGCTGCGAAAACGCAATTCCACCGGTGTGCCAAACGACCTCATATTTGTAGCGGCGTGTGTCTATTATTACAGCGATACTCGGGAGAGGGGGAAACAGGGAAGATTTGATTCGGAATGAAGAAAGTCGGTTACGTCAAGCGCAGAGAGCTATTTTCGGGCACTACGCTTCAGGATCAAGAGAAATGCTAGAATGTTCTTCCGTTGAGTCTTTCTTGATGCACTGTGAGCCTGTGTAACCAGAGCGTGGGCCTTCTCCTCTCCCGTACAAACACAATTGAGCTCACTGTGGCTAATCACGCTTCACATTATATTTCTGTCCAAGTGCCATTGTCACAATGTCAACATTGTCCGAGCAAAGTATAAACAGTCTCATGCCGTCTCCAACCTCTCCCCATTTTCCCTCTCCTTTTCACTCATCCAAAATGTCATCTGGCTATTAGCTAGCTGTGGAGCTGGGACTCTAAGCTAGTTGGCTTTGCCGTAGGACTGAAGGCTCCTCTTTGTACGGTAGGCTGTCTAATGGAGCGGGGGCCTTTCAACCTCTTAAACAGACTGACATGGCAGCCGCTCCGTCTTGGAAAGCCCTTAAAACGCAGCTGTGGCTCATTTTCCTTCTCGTCCAAAAAATGTCACAACAGAGATTGTTCTCCCCGATACGGGCGCTGGGTGGGAGGCCACGATCACGTAAGGCTCCCGGGGGAACAGGAGTCACACAGAGTCACACGAGCGAGGGGCGCACAGTTCTGCACGAGGGTCTGTTTTCAATGTTCGCGGACACACGACTGCAGTAGGCATCGTTTTATGACTCGATTAAGTTCAGCGGGGCGCGATGTGATACTCGGTCATCGATAACTGACACGCGGCACATGTTCTGATGTCGCGATCGCGGCGTACTACACACACTGTTCCTCCTCGAGGGCATCCGACCTGCCTCCTGCTGTTAAGACGTGCTAACCTCCGTTAAAGTAGCCTTGTACAAGAACGCCAGGATAACTAAGCACACATGACACGAGGTGACTCATCGCCGCCGCGCAACGGCAGCTTCCGTCAGCTTCCATCAGTCCCACACTGAGACTCGAACGGAGGAAGTAGCGAACGCGAATCACCTGAATCGGTGGAATGACGACCAGAGGTCCAGAGGATGGCTCGCGTGTGGTCGACCACCGGAGCAGGGTGACTTAGGGGGGATGACTGATTCGCACGACGGGACTCGAGGAGAAGGCACGCCGAGAAAGGCCTTTAACGAGTTGCGTCCGAATCCTAACTGTGGATCGCAAACCACGGCAAGCACTGGCAGGAGGTCAGCTGTGCGAACGTGCTCGTTGAAATGAACGAAAGCAACGCTGGCATTACGTAAGCGACGACCTTTCAGCATGAATCATTCTCACCTAAATGGATGCCACATTTTGCAGACGTTGTTTAGAAGTTGACCTTACGAAGGGACACAAGCTCTCAATTAAAATCAAAGAGAGAACGGGCTGCGTTTCATTTGCCGCAGACAATGACAAACAAATATTATTATTTTATACATATATTTAAGTCAATTATGGAAAGTTACATTGTCATGAAGTTGTGTTCCTAGATCGGTTGTGCCCTCACGGATCTGTCACCCCAGTTTGTGTGCACGTAGCAGACGCAGACAGATTATTATTACAATCATACCCACCCAAAATCTGGGCTGGTGGCCCATGTGTGTGGCCCAGGATCTTACCGAACACCACACGTGTCCATGCGCACGTGTGTGTGTGTGTGTGCGTGTGTCTGTGTCTGTATGTGTGTGCGTTAGTGTCAAGAATCGCTGGCCCGATTGTCAGGTAAAATCTTCACCATCTCATTTCCTCTGGAGCGCGCGCCAGCTCCGTTTTCAACAGTAGGGGTTGTTGCCGACGAGCCGTCGACCTCCAACCAATCAAAACTTGACAGCGGGCTGGATTCTTCGCCCGCCGGGGCTCCACCGCTAATGGCTGCCTCGCGGAGGCCAGGAAGTGGCGTGAGGAGTCCTCCATGAAAAGAGAGCAGTGTTACGCGGCGTCGACGACTCCGACCGGGGGGCCTGTCAGACGGCTGACATTTACATGGAACGGAGTGGGGGTCTGGACGTAAACAAACCAGTGGGGGTTATGAGTTTGAAGTTATGACGTTTTGCCAGTCTTCGGCGGTCGTTTAGGGGTAAAACTTTAAGAGGTGAAGCCACCGGGGGACCTCGGCTGAACTTTGCCAGCGGGGTCGAAGGGCAAAGGGGGGGGGGTGGTCCAGGATGGGGGGTTGAAGAGCCGGGGCGAGCCAGTGAAAACGAAACCGTTGCTGGCCTGTACCAAAAATTGCCCTGTTCTCATGGTGGCTTAATTGAAAACACACTGTGACATTGGAAGTGCCTTTGCTGCCTCCCTCCATCAAGTCCAGAGTCAAGGCAAGGTCCGGAAGCTTCTAAGAGGCATGGAAGCACGGTGACCAGGGTTGACATGGTGACATAACGGGGAGTCGTGTCTTTAATTGGCCAGGACCGGGGGTCTGTGACCTCCCACTAGGCTTGACTGAGTAGCATCTTTGTTCCAGAGCACCGTCTGGTACACACTAGATTACTCTAGTCTGCGTCACCATCAAACTTAATTACACGTGCAATCGCGCATGCCCTTCATAGCTAAACCGAATGGACAACGGAAGGTTTGCCGACGCAGGGGTCACTCAACGGTCTCCTCCCATCAGGCTCTTTTATAAATCATTAAACTCTCTCTCCTGTGTTTTCCTTACAGCACCGGGTAGGACCTCTATTTATTTTGGTCTCTCTCTCGAGTGATAACAGAGGAAATTCAACAAACCGAAATGAACTCACCAATAAACTCCGGGCGGCTTCAGCGACGGGTTCTCACCAGAGGATTTGTGTGCAGAGCTTTCTTCCCCCAGCGCGAAAGTCAAAAACACTTTTAATTGAACTTTTAAGCCTCCCGAATGCTCATCGAAACATCTTAGCGCGTTAGCACCAGCCGCGTTCGAAAGGTCACAGCTCCCCAGCTCGTTAGCCAAATGGCACGGGGGACAGGAACCCTGGTTAAGCGAATGTGGCAGTAAGGAAACTTAGGTGGCAGGTGGGACGTCGTGTTCCGGGGGTTGCCTGTGGTCTACGGGGCCCTGTGGGCGGACACACCCCTGCAGGCTGACCTTACATCTAGACGTCCTCCTTCACCTCGGTGAGGGGCTGCGAGATGATCGGTCACCGCGTGTCACCACCGGACGGGAAACGACACCCGGGGTCGCAATCACTTCCTGTGTTAATCAGGGGCGAGGACGCGTGGGGGCGAGGAGGAGGAGCCAGACTCGTGGCTCATCCCAGCCGCCACACGACATTTGGAAAACACTAAGTGTCAGGGCTTCAGGGCTTTCTCAAGCAAGCCCAAGTGTCTAGATATCCAACACAAAACTCCTCCATTGACATTTAGGAAAATCATGTCATCGGGCCTGAGACTTAACTAATGGCACAAACTGACTGCTGCTACTATAATGAAGTGTGTCATGATAACGAGGATGGGAAACTAACCACTGTCCTGTGGATAACGAGGAAACAATTGTTTTAATGAGAGCCACATCTATGTCACGAAGGGCTAAGGGTTCCTACTTCTAATAGGCCCTAGCACAATATGTACTTGGTTCATTGGCAATCGTCGCATGACCATATATTCAGGGCGGGAAGGGCTATTTTTACTCATTAACATCTGAGGGAATAGTGACTTGTTTCCAGGCCCGCCCGTGGGGGCGGAGAGGACACACAAACCTAATATCCCTTGACTCCTGACTCCCGCCCTTTAGATCTGCAATCCGAGTCCCAAAAACAACAACAACCGTGCGGCCCAAACGCCTCCCATCACCTGGTGCCCGGAGGACCGACGAACACGGAAGATCCAGAGCCTGTCGACGACCGGGGGTGGACTCTCCCAGTCCCTGGTCCCTTCCTCCCCCCTCGGGCCCCTTCCTCCGGCTCCCTCTGTTTGTTGTCGGAGGGGCAGCGTGTTGGCAGCGCTGGGCTCTCTGCACCTGTAAGGGATAAGACCCGTGGGAGAAGCTCCTGGACCCAGCTGGTCCACTGGGGGCCCGGCCCAGCCACCAGGCCCTACCGCCAGGGTGTGCTGACCCAGATGTCTGCACATACCAGGACCCCGACTACAAAGGAGACCGGGATTTGCCGGCAATCCCCCGTCCGACCTGTTGACAAAAGCTGGCAGGACTACTGTGAGAACGTGCTTTTGCTAATGGCATGACCCTTCAATCAACTTGCGAAGCCCCCTTTATGCGAGCCAGCTAGATAAGCCTATCTGATGTTTAGGGGAGGAGGAGGGGATGTGGGGGGAGAGGGGAGGGTGGGGGGGTGTGGGGGTGTATGAGCTGTTGCCTATAAGACCTCCGATTGAGAGATGCAAGATACTGGAGTTGGGAAGTGGGTTCAAGGGTGTCTGGTTTACCTAGAACATACTGTACCCCTGTGTGTGTGTGCGCACGTGTGTGTGCGTGTGGGGGGGGTGCACATGTCCAACTGTATGTTTGTGAGTCCATACATACATGTCTATGCGTGTGTGTGTGTGTGTGTAGGTGTTCTGTGTGTGTGTGTGTGTGTAGTCTGTGATACACTGACTTACTGTCCTGGGAAGGGAACACTGGGGTCCGTGATCACCGGGCTTGAAGGGCTTAGTTCCTCTAATGCGCTCCAGACCTGCCCTGCCCTGCCCATGTTCCCATAGGAGAGAGAGAGCCAGGCCTCCAGAACCTCACCAGAAAGTGCCCCATCAGCACATCCTGAAGCTGGCTCCCGTCCAGGCCCCCGCACTCCGACCAGGGCTTATTTATTTATAAGTCCGATCATAGCGGAACCTTGTCCTCTCCAGAGTGTTATGGCACATCCTTGAGAGAGACGCGCCCCGAGGGCTGGGGGGGCCGCGCCGTGTGAAACGGCCGACCCGGAGAGCGTTAGCGACGAGCGCGCGGTTTGATTCGCGGTGAAATCAAGCTTGAAGCATCCGGTTAGCGAGCGATTACATCCGACCTTTTTAAAGGGACGTATGTTAACGGACGTTTTCTGTTACGTCATCGGCCGTGTTCACTTTAATAGACAAGTGTACTAAAGAGAGTGTGTGTGTGTGTGTGTGTGAGAGAGAGAGAGAGAGGGGGGCGGGGTGAATCAGGGTATTTGTCTGTGTGAGTACGTGTGTAATTGTATATCAATGAGGCGGCTGGTGTGATCTGAAGCATACTCTACCAGGACCCCACATTGACTTCCTGTGCCCTGGGGGGGGGTGTGAAAAGTGATGAAAGCTCATTCTTTAGAGACGAGACACTGCGTGTGTCACATCGCCTCCCCATTAAGACAGCAGTTCTCGGAAGTACAGTCCTTCTCACAAACCTGTGGGTGGTATGCTGAGTATTGCGGTCCCGACGGTGGAAAAAACGTCTGCACCGCCAGCGCACATCCCAGTTGTAAATGAATCACCGCGAGGCGAAGGGCTATCTTCGTCGTCAGAGTGTCTCCGAGTGTCTAGTCCGACCCAACCAATCGGCTGTCCCCCCTACTGTACATCACTTATTGGGCGTCCGCTACTGTGCTTCAAATCCAATGTAAAGGACACACGGTACGTCTCAACATTCCAGTATCAGAGCCTATCAGAATGAAGAGCTTTGTCATGTGCCTTTGATTCGACGCACCAGAGGAGCCCTGGCCTTTTCAAGCAGCTGAGCTGTGAGGCTTTCGGACACGGTTTATAAATGGCTAAAACCAGTAGATACAGGGGTGACATTTACTTATCTACAACAAGCGGACAAGCAGCAGAGCCTAGCGTTCCAATCCGAGGGGCAGGTGGCCAAAACCCGGGTGAACCAGCAGGACCACGGGAAAAAGGGAGTCACGACCAAAATGTCCTCAACAAGTCTGTGGTTCGGCCATCGCGTGCGACAGTAATACCTAAGCTGTACTGTGTAGCCTAATGTAAAACCCAAAAGCTCATTTACAAGGATACCTGTAAACTCCCAGCGTACAGGGAGAGCAGGCTCCAACACACTTCATTTGCGGGCATCTGCGTCGAAGGCGTTCTCTTCTTCGGCCAATGAAATAATAGGATGATGAGGAGCCTTGTTCTCCAGCCAGTCAGCTGGCTGCTGGGCTCGTGCAAATCGGAGAAGCCGACAGGCATTCCTGAGCGTCGAATGTAAGACGACGGGGGAAAAAAAAATTGCGTCTCATGTCAACCGGTTGGTCAGAAACCCACCGCTGTACATTCTGCATGGTTATTGTGCTGCATTTTTCGAGCATGAGGGCAGAGAGTCTGAGAGCGGTGACTCTAGAGGCCCTCTCTCCAACACCCAGCGGTTTTGGGGAGAAAATGATTTGACATTGTTGGTTAACCACAGTATGAATACTGCACAAGTACGGTTTACTCAGGAGCGAAACACAAGTGAGCTCTGCGACACGCGTTTCTGATGGAAAAGACATCACCGCCGTCGCCCGAATTACCGAAGGTGGCGGAGCTAACGCGATGACGGACGATGACAACACGTCAACAAGCGGCCACTCGTTATTATTGGGAGTTGTAGTTTTGGGTAACGAGCTGTGTCACGATTGGGCGAGCGAGCGTCTCGGTTTTGTGACACGGGTTCGGTCGGGGGGTTTGGATCTGTCAGAACCTTCAGGTGCCACCTGAACCAATGAGTTGGCGGTTTGGTCTGCGTCCGCATGTTGATGGAAGTGTGTGTGTGCGTCTCATGACTACAGCTACAGCTCGCTAGATGTGCACAACGGCCCTAGCGTGGGCGCTGGGCTTTAAAAAAAAACGGTTCCTTTCCTGAGGGATGGATAGCGTACCTGGAAAAATCATTGGTGTAGATTTCGGGGAAAAAGTAGGAATCTATAAAGTAGGCCAATAGGCTTTGGGAGGGAGGCGGACAGCTTGGACTTGAATACTACAGAACCCCAGAAGTGCCTGCAGTATTTAAGAGGATACTTGTTTCTGGCTGTCGCTGCGAACGCTGCAAACGGCTTCTTTCGAAAGAATTCTGACTGGCTGCTGAGAGCATTCGAAACCACAATGCTTTTTCCCTCCCACTGTGTGTGTCGGAATATTTATGAGACGCACAAATAAAGTCCTGAGCCCTGTGGGCCGTATGAGAGCGGCGTGTGGAAACTACAAAGCTCAAGGCAAACAAACAACACACTCTTTTCCTGTCCTTATTGTCAGCAATCACCGGCCAGCTGGTCCAGCTTCTCCTTCCACCCCCAGCAGCGTGGGCCCTCGTGGGCCCTCGTGGGCTCTGGTCCTATCAGGCACGGGGAGGAGCAGGAACAGGGGGTCCCACACACACAGCCAGCCTCTCGAAACTCTTAGGCCCCGGGGCAGTGGACCCAGCTTCGGCTCCTGGCAGAGCGGAGATATTGTCCCTGGCCGGGCATCAAACCCACCACACTCAGGGTCCACAGAACTTTCAAGAACCACCCTCTCTCTCTCCACCACCACCACCACTGTTTGGATGATAAATCCCAAACACATTTGACGGTATGTTACACGGCAGAAAAAAAAATATTGGCCTTGCTGGGGATATCGTTTTGAATACGTTGGCAGTGGAGCGCGCGCAGGGAGGTTTTCGGGGCAGAGCGGCTCTAATTAAGTGACACTCTCGCTTTAGCCGTGCGTTCGGCCCGCCTAAAGTGGAGGGGAGCGGTGTGTGTAAAGAAGTCCGTCTTTTACACGGAGAACCGCAGAGCGTCCCCGGGGACGTCGCCGCACGTCACGGTGTGTGAGCGCCGAGACTTTGATTGACAGAGCCCCTCCCGTACGGAGAGCGGGCCGACCAAAGGAAGGACTTAACGCCGGGGCTGTAGGGTGACGGCCAGCTGGATCAGAGCGAGGTGAAGCCTTTTAGATGGCTGGTGCTAAGAGGGGAGCTCTCACTCAACACACACACACACACACACACACACACACACACTGTCACATCTGACCTGTTCTGACACATTCGAAAGACACACTCCGTCTAGTATAGCCGTGTACAGAAGAACTGACAATGTCAAGAAATCTATTTCTTCTTTTCTTTGTTATGGTTGACCCCAAAACATCGACTTGTGAGGGAAAAGGGGGGAGGGGATGTGGGTGTATGGACATTGTTGTTTTCGTCAATTGCATCAAATATTCAGAATGGTCTCCACTGCATAAATCATGTGTTCCGCTAAAAGGACCCAGAAAGGGTGGACAACTGCTGTGCTACTGTCGCTTGTTTGTTGCCACTATCAGGGTAAACAAAAATAGGTTGACCTCGTTCAACGTCAAGATTCCTGCTCACGGAACAACACTATTGGTGAACCCAACACTATTTTTTAACCATCGCCAAAGGCTATTGGTTTCCGACTCTTTCGAAAAGTAGCAAACAATGTGAGAAATTGAGGGGTCTAGACCCCATGATCTGAGAACCATTCACCTGTCACAGTCTAAGACTTGTTAAACGTGGGGAACAACAGAATGGTGATATGATATCAGAACCCCCTTGCTCTGCTCTCTCGTGGGCCTCGGGTCACTGTGTATGAGAAGACCTCAGGCTTCGGGTCCTGGTGAAGGCCCCGAAAAGAAAGTTCACAATGTCCGCCTCTCCAAGTCCTAGTCTGGGAGGTGGGCCACAGGGTAAGATGTCCTCGGCCCATCAGATTGATGACTGCTCGGAGCATCCACCGAAGAGACTCGCAGACTGTTTATTGGCTTTGGAGAACCACCTTGGGGCCCTTGAAGCTGCCAGGCATTTTCTTTTTCAAATCCAGTTTGACAGTAAGGCAGAGCAATGGAGAAAGCGTGAGAGAAAGAGCGAAAAGTAGAGGGAGGCACCAGGGTGAGTTTCAGGTTAAAGTAACTGGTGAAAGTGGACACAGCTGAAATGCTGCTTCGGGTACAAAGAAGACATGACATCAAGGCACTCTGTGCCGTTGCAATGTGGTTACTTCATGTCATATGTACAACATAAAACGGAGCAATACACTGAAACCATGTGTCCATGTCAACCAATAGACAACAAGGCATTTGCGAGACGTACTTGCTCGGCCGAGCAAGCGAAACACCAGGAACTCATTAGTCATGAGCGTGTAATTGATTTCCTGATAAACTTGAACTTACTGGGAGATATTTTATTCAATGTTCTGTACTCGGCTCGTCTGCTGAACCCACTGCGTGATTCTCAGAGTTTCTCAATGTTGTTCTTGTTCATCTTGAGTTCTCTGTAATTTGATTCTATTCACATTAAGTAACATAAGACACAGACCTAACGAAGAAAGGACAGTTCATACAGTATAATTGACCTAGAAGTGCCTGTAGAAGAAAAATAAACATAACTTCAGGATACAAGCGAGGCTAAAATAAGGAGGACAAGTCGATGTTACGGGTGGTATAACGAATGATATTTCATAAAGAGTTTCCCATCCAAAGGCGTGTCGATGGCTCGACGCCCACCAGATTCCACGTCAATCCTTCCCCAGATTCCCTCCGACGATTGGACCGAGAAGAGAGGAGAATGGTGTTTTCTCTCGGTAGTCCATCCACCTGCTTCCAAGCTCGGATTAGTCTGCCAGTCATGGTGGCAGTCAGGGTGGCATCAAACCACCCGCTCGGAAGGATTATAATCTATCTTGTTCTTTTTCGCCTTTCCCTCTACTTAACTGCGTTACTTTATTCCCCGATAAACTCCATCTTCTCTTTGCCCTCTTGTATCTCATCAAACTTACTTATATAATTTCAAAACGTTATTTATGTAGCGCCTTTCATACCAGAGGGTGACAAGACGCGCTTGTAAAACACATTAGCGTCGAGGTGGGATAGTTGGAGCGTATCCATATCAGGCTCAATCTCTTTATCCTGCTACTTACAAGCAGTCTGACTCCCTCGTCTATCTCCTCTGTTTTACATTTACTCATTTAGCAGACACTCTTATCCAGAGCGACTTACAGTAAGTCCAGGGACATTCCCCCGAGGCAAGTATGGTGATGGGCCTTGCCCAAGGATTTGGCACCGCCGGGAATCGAACTGGCAACCTTCAGATTACTAGCCCGATTCCCTAACCGCTCAGCCACCTGACTCCCTTTTGTCTCTCAGCTGACGACTGCTCCTCTATGATCTGTGTGGGTACAATCAAGACGAGGCAACCAAACCCCATCCCTCCCCATTTCTCTGATCCTTCAACCTCCCACCCAGCCCCTTGCTCCTGATAGGGTGGGTGTTGGACTGGGAAAGATCCCTGTGTTTTCCTCCAGGATTAACGGGTCTAAAGGAGGGGAAAGCGGTGAGCTGCCATTTTCCCTGGTGGTCTAAGTCCTGTGGTAGGGAGGCCGTGCACAGACAACCATGTGAGGAATCCTGCTGCCCCGGAGAAGCCGGGTCCTTCTCACATACACTCTAGATCGGGGCTTTACGGGTACAATTGATCTTTATCCTCATGAATGGCGTGATTATGAATCCCACTGTAGGGGGACCTCCAATGCAAGCTGGAGGGTTTGAGTTTCTCCACCAAGACATCCTGGATCCAGACAGAGGGTCTCTTTTAGGAGAGGGAGAAGCGAGCAGAACACACATCAGTAGGTCGCCCTTTTTCAATAAAGGAAACGTTTGCTTTGGCCTTTCTGGAAAAGGCTGACTCTCACCTTCCTCCTCCCCCCCCACCCCGCTCCGGTTCTCCCTCTCTTCCTACCCGAACAACTTCCCACAGAGAATGTAAAAGTTTACATGACACTTGTATAGGTCTTGCTCCGATCGTGGTAAGAAGAAGGGGGGGGAGGGGGGGTGGCGGGGGAAATGCACGAGTGAAACTGGTTCTCGGGGCCGGATACAGGGAATGTTCTTCCGTTGGAAGGGAAGGCTGTTCAAAGACTCATTCCTGCAGGGAGGACTATAAACTCCTCGAGCGAGTGACCACCCGCAGACGAGCCCTCACCTGGGGACTCGCTGAACAAACAGCCGACGCACCGTGAGAGCGAAGAACGACTTCATTCTCCGGCTCTCTGAGCGTAGACCATAAAATGGATATCATGCCTAAAGACAAACTGAATTACCTTGGTATTGTGTCGTACTTTTCGGCCAGTCACTTTTTGAAGGAGCCTTAACTGCTCTTGGAGCAGGACCAGCCCTTCCAGCACGCTGACAATTTACACGGCTCTGTATATGTTGACATTGTATATATTTCTCCGTAATGGTTACCATGCATTTGAACTTTCAAAGAGACACTTGTGGAGAGACCTGGCGGTCCGCGGAACAAGTTCCAAAAAATGTCCTTCGGATCCTTGGTTGTGTTATCTAAAATCTGGTAGTTGAAATCTGCCTTAAAGGACGGGGGGAAAAGCATATTGGGTAATTTACCAGAAAGGGAAAATATTGGCTTTGGGTATTCCACTATAATCCAATTTCATGCACAGTATCCCCAAGACCAAACTTTTCCTCTCAAACCCATTTCTGCGCTGCGCTGTGAAAGCCTGTGGGGACTTGTGTGTTTGAAGGGTGCAGTAAGTGCTATGAAGAATTGTGAGAACAAAGATTAGCAATCACCCTGACTGAAGGAAACCACGTATCATGTGACATGAATGAACTCGGGTCATCGAACATCTCGTCACGTGTGACAGTTGAAGGCTTTTAATGCGAGACCACCACTGCTGGGACGGACTACATCGGATGAGGTTTTAGTCTGAAGGTTCAGGGTTCAAGTGAACATTTTGTCTTCTGTGTCCTGACTGAGGATCAATTACTCAACCAAGAGGAAAACACCCAGGTCTGAACTGGTGGACTTATAGAAGAGCTGGTCTTGTATGTATAACATGTATAGGGGAAATCCTCTGTGCCGTTCTACTTTGAGGACAGAACATCATACTGAATCAACCCCGATGAGAGAGAGATTGTTCTCCAACCCCGCTACTCCCCCCGCGAGAAATATAGACAGACAGGAAGAAACAGAGAGAGATATAAGAGAAAGAAAGGTCACATATAGACACAAAATAGTCATGGAATCTCAGATCCCTGACAACATCACATCCTGTCATGAACTTGTGTAGTAGAGTCCTGCTGCATCTGGCATATAAACACCCACCATTGAGGACAACGGTCTGAGGATCTGTTTTCAAAAGGTCCTAAAATCCCCTCTAGAGAACTGCACTGCAGTTTCAGCAAAGGGACGAGATGCCATGAGAACTATATCAAACGGGCCACATTTTTCCAATTACTGAGTCACACAGCAACTACAGCTAACATTCTGACCCCCACCTGGACATGTCATCCAGGTCTAGTTGCTTTGACAGGGCTTCTCAGAGGCCCACCGACCTCCAACTGCTCCAGGACAGCTGACTCTGTCAAAGGCTCTCTCCTCCGGGGAGGGGGAGGAAACCAGAAACACAAACAATGAAACTGACTCTGGGAACACTGGCACCGCCACCCAGCACCGAACATGACCTACTTTCAACTGTTCTCTGGCAGCGACTTATCGCTAGCCTCCATGGGAACAGCCGGTGTAACCCACACCTCTAGAGGAGTGAGCGGGTCACTGCGGGCAGAGGCTAGCAAGCATCCACCAGATCACCTGCCAACGGAACACTGTGTTCTGCTGAGAGAGCGTTACTTACCTGAGAACTTCGAGACCAAGGAGGCTACAGCGCAGCGTCTTTGGTCTGACATGAGTGGTACAAAGAAACGACGGCGAATCTGCACGTCTTGACCCCGTCGACCCGGCAGACCTCAATGCTAATGTGCCGCCGCTGACAGGAACGCTAACTCATTTCAGACTTTCAAGATGCAGACTTCAGAAAGCTGAAAAAGCAATGTTTGACCGAGCACGGACACCTGTAATGAAACGATTTACTTTACATATCAAAAGGTAAGTAGACTAAGCAGAGAACCAAAAATAACATTCTTCTGCCTCTCATCGTTGCCTCAGTAAGAAAAAAACGACCATCTCTTCCTCACGGAAAACCGAACCGCAGCAGTGAGACGTCGTCACTGAATCCCTACACGAGCAAAAAAAAACGAAAAACGTCACCACCGAGCAGAAGAGTGCGACGTCAACCCCACACATTCCCCGTGAAAGGTGCTCTCGCTTGGCCTTGCTTTACCCAAACATCCATCCCTGTTCTTCGACACCACTTTGGAAAGGCTAGCAACTCAACATTAGCCAATTTGCTGACATCACCACCCTTTTTCCCACCCCCCCAAATATTACCATGGTGATATAGGCCCCGCCCTGGATATAGGCCCCGCCCTGGCCCCGGGACCCCAGCTTCCAGGCTCTTAATTTACTTGAGTTCCTTCTTCCCCTTGAATCAGAGAGTTCTTTATGAAAACCCTCTCAAAGTATGTATTCATGCGGTGCTCCCCTCCAAAACCTTACCTTCTTTTTCCACACCACTCCTCACTTCAATGGCCCGGCCGACACCACACATCATTACCACGAAGAACAGCACAGAACCACAACAGGGAAGGCCTGTAGAGGGCCCTCGTTGGCTGTAGCTAAACAACGACTAGATCGTACTACACAGGACGACAGTGCGGCGATGAAGATGTCGCTGGAAAAAGAAAACAACAGGTGAAAGAAACAATTTGTGAGTCACAACTCTGCAATAACATCAAATACATATAGCTATTTTATGAGGGAAAAGAGGAAACTTCACGGACTTTAACCCTCCAAGATGTCTGAGCAATGATGCAAAGCAAGATTTCCAGATCACTGTGCCTTGGCTTTCACTTCTTAAAATGTTTCTGTCAGTGAGACTTTCTTAAGGGGATGGAAAAATGATAATGACTGATTACACAAAACAGTAAAACACACACGCTCATACTTGAAATGAGGCCTGCTAAAGCTATTCCGTTGCCTACAGAAAAACGAGTTTTGTTTCACTAATAAAGTGTATTTATTTATATGATGAATTACCTGACCCAAACAAGAGTTGAAATCTAAATGACTGGAATCACTCAGCACTATTTTTGTTTATATATTTTGAGAAACACACTCCAAACAAGAGAATATTGATGTACTCGCCAGGTGATGAATGACCATCACAAATCAGCAGCTGTTGGCGAGAGGAAGGTACATGCCCTGTGAGGATACACACACACACACACACTCTCACACTCTCACACACACACACAAACACAGAGCGGAGGTGACAAGTTGTAGCTTGACTTCGCCCACCATGACGTCGTCCTCAGAGATGGACCACACAGCCTGAGAGGACGTTTAAGAGGCCGGAGAAGCATGGCAGACATCTTTCATCCGACGACGGAAAACGACGGCCTCGCGCGGGGAGGGGAAAGGAGAAGCGAGGAAGAGAACTGGTGGGGAAGGAAGAGGGAAAGGAGGGAGGGAGGGTGGAAGGAGAGAGAGAGGGAGAGAGAGAGAGAGTCAGAGGGAAGGAGCAGGCTTGCCTGCAGGGATTTTTTATTTGGAGGACAGATACGAAGGCTGGGAGGTCGGGGAGGTGGGTGGTTGATGTCCCAGAAGCCCAGATGGTCAGTGGAAACTCACTTAAAAAGTAAGATGAAAACACACTCTCCCAGTACAACTTGCGTCGGGCATAATGCAGCAAGCGCCGATGACTTATTTCAGTTGCCGGGAGGATGTGATTGGAAACACAGGCAGTGAGAGCATCATTCTAGGATGGGGAAACAGGCTACACACACACACAAACGTTTTAGTGCCTGTCACACATGGCCCTCGGGGCGCCGCTAAAACAGCAGTCACCATTTCCTTATCTCTGTTTGTTGACATCTGTAGCTACCGGCAACGGTTCTGACCCGTAACAGATCCACAGCTGACCCTGCCTGCCTGCAGAGAGAGAGAGAGAGCGCTCAGCAGTCGCTCTCGGGCCAGACGAGAGGGGCTGGGCGGGGCGGATCATCTTTGCAACACATGTGACCCTGAGACTCTGCAGGACGGGCCCTGACAGGATCTGTGGGGAATATAAAGGCATATGGAAAAGAACATTCTTGCTCGGCACAAACTAGAAAGGTGTGAGAGCGCAGGCCGGACTCTCGCCACGGGGGACATACCGCCGCGCTGTGTGTTATCCAGCTCTATTTAGACTGGGTTTGAAAGCCATCGCAGACTCCCTCACACGTGAACGCCGATCAAGGGGCTATTTTCAGGCTCCGCGGCTCCATTCTTTTGTGTCGGAGAACGACACACATCGCAGGTTTCGTTTGTATAAATGAGTGAAAGTTGACTCCGTTCGACGTGACGATTCCAGAGATGAATTGTTTATTAATTGAGTAAAGACACGATTCGGATCGAATGAGGATTTGGCCGTTGTAGGAGACTGAAGCGGGCGGCAAGAGGATGAGAGAGGAGAGGAGAGAGAGGAGAGAGAGAGAGAGAGGAGAGGATGAGAGAGGAGAGGATGAGTTGTTATTGTCCCCCTCAGTGTGTGTTTGTGAAACACACAGAAGCAGCTATTAAATACTGGTGACTTCTTTGGCTTATTATGCCAAAGTGAAAGACGCATTTCAAATGGATACTGTACATTGAAATCATTGGACACTCAAAATAGAGCAAAACATCATACGTACCAGCGTTTCAATAAGAGAGATGGGGGGCGGGGGGGGTAAAGAAAATGTGACTAAATCTGCCAACTTTCACAGTGTGTAGAAAGCCTTTTATGTCGGAAAATAATGCTCGCCACGGCATTTACATCTTCCACCGCCTCTTGTTTGTTGATCTTGCCGTCGCATTAATCCCGTCCCTTTTTTCATCTTTAATCCGTAGAACAACACGGCCTATGAGAACTAATAAATGGAAGGGTTCGATTTCCTCCATCGATGCCAAAGACGACAGGCTCACCTCCAGAGGTGCAGGGGTCACGGGGAGTCCCACAGGGCCCCGGTAACTGGGGCCAGAGGGAGGGTGGGCGAGAGGGGCTGGAGCGGGGGCAATGTTTACACTCTGGGCGTTCTCCTATTGATCTTATATATCGCCGTGGATACGGTGCACCCAGGCAGGGCGGGTAACCATAATAGATAAGCACAGGGCGAGTATCATAACATGGATCATATCAAAGGAGCAGATTTTCTTTTTTTATGCGACTTTTTTTTCCTTCGCGCAGCGCGGGCGCGGGCGTTACGATACCCGGGATCGAGTGGGAGGACTCAGGAAGGCGGTGGGAAATGAATTCTCGGGAGCATTCCTCCTTTACACGTCCACACAAACACAGATGCCATCTTCTAGCCTCGTGGTGTTTGCATAGTTTTTACATAACGCTTCAAAGCGGGCCCGAGACCCCTGGACGTTAGATCAACACACGGGTCCATGAGAACGCCCTTCTGCTGAGAGGACCTGGGTCTGGGTAGGGCCGCATCACACATGACCTCATGGCCAGCCCCGCAGATCTCACAGATGTGCAGCCGTGATCCATGAAATCCTATTTGGACCAGGAGCCAAATGTATGTTTTGTGTTAGGGCACGGACAAAAAAGCCTCTGTTCTTTTTTTTTCTTTCTTTTTTTTCTTTTCTCTCACTGACTTACATTCTCAAATATCAACAGTCAACAGAGAAACTGTGAAGATAGGCCTTTCGACTAGAGTTCAGCTGTGGCCGTACTCTAATTGTGATAACAAACAATTACTAAAAGGCTAGCTACCTTCTCCCGGGGTTTTGTTCGGCGGGCAGGTGCGCAGTCCACATATCTCTCCCACCCTCTTTATGAAATCTGTCTCCCTCAGTATTTTCTCGGGTCGGCATGTGTTCTGTATTAATACCTTACGGTAGGATATCCACACGAAGAAACGAACACCGCACAAAAGAACGATACCATCTGGCACCTGCCCTGTTCGCATGTTGCGCTCCAAGGCATGAGAACTGACATCCAAACACTAGCTATCGTGAACTCAAGCGTCTTAGCCCCCCACGTCACCATGTCAACCACCTTCACAGCGATCCCCGCGGAGACCAGCTACCTGGCTCTTGTCGGGGACAGTTTGTCACAGGCACATCCTCGGTCATGATCTCATCATGCGTATTTCCATCCTGACCTTTCAGAAACACTTAGCAATGCATTCCTAAGCAGTTCTAAGCGAGTTCTCCTTAAGTGGGCTGTCTGTAGCATTCATCTCTCTCTCTCTCTTTGAAGACGGGCAGTGGATGTGACGTGCAGGGTGCTGCTCAGAGAGTCTGTTCATCAGTTTGACGAGGTCTGCTCATCAGAGTGGGCAGACCACTGCCTGTACAGGTGTGACCTATAGTGAACCACCGGCTGACCAGTGTCTGAGGTAGATAACATCGAAGGCTCAAGGGGTTCAGATCGGGCCAGGAAAGCATATAGCTTTCACTGTCTTTCCCTGGTCTCTCTCTCTCTCTCTGTTATCCTGTGCCAGGTCTTCACAGCATCAAAGTGCAAAATATCAACACAGCCCTTTTGCCACAGAGAAAGGTGTGAAAAAACATTCTCAACCTTTCCACAAGTCACACCGCAGGAATGCAAAGTTTGTTTCGGTGTCTGTCTGAAGGTATGCAGCCATTCGCATGGTCCACCGTCTTATTTATTGGTATGTGGAGAAGGTAAGACGTAAACTGATGGTTAAGGCCAATCCATTGGCTGGTTTATCCTGAGCTTGATCGATAACTAAATTAACCGGAGACAGAGGGGTATGCTTCATGTTGTATGGGATATTCATCCCCTTTCACATCTGCTAAATACAGACTTGGCAAGTGCCAAAAAGATCTTGCCTTCCTCCGAATTTTCCAACTCATCCAGGCGCGCCGCGACGCTTTCCAGCCAATCCCCAGACTGTTTATTTGCGTATAGACATACCAGGAAGTGAAACTCCAAACAATGGCCAGGGATTGTAAATCCCAATCGGCCCCTGTGTGCCAGCGTCTTGCCAGCCTGGCCACAGCTACCTGCTCATTCTGGGGGGGGACAGGGGAAAATAGCACATTCCTGAGTCCTGACTGGTGTCCTCGAGTCCTAACCCGGCTTCTCCAGCCGCCGGCCGAGGGTCTACGTGACGGGCAACAAGCAGCCTGAAATGGAACGGGTGTCCCAGTGTTTATCACTCGGTAAACACAGACGGCGGCCATTTCGAAAATACAAAATGGCCGACGAGGCCGTTGTTTTGCTGCAAAGAGTGATCCATCATCGAGCCATTCAGCACCTGGCATCTCCCTAGGAAGTGGACCAGCCACTAAAGACAAGTGTTTTGACTGCTCCACGCTCCGATGCCACCCAAGCACATATTTTTACGACGCGGCGTTGGAATGATGTCTCGAACTCTTTCCGTTTGCTTCACCTCGGCTGTCACAATAGAAGTGAAACAATGTTTGTTTTTTTTACACGGCACCTACCGAGAAAAATATATTTTCTGTACACGTACAAGTATTGAACCACAAAACGTCACAGTAACAAGATTGTTTGAACAGACCGAACTGTATAGAATCCTTCGACGCAGAAGGGGCATCGTGTTGGCCAAAACAACTGTGACCTTCTGACACACGCGCCGTCTGCTTGAGTTAGACTGACGCGAGGGTGCGCTCCGTACACACTCAGGTATACGAAAGTCTGTCCTCTCGGTCGTATTGGAATGGTGCCGCCGGGTCGACGGCCTCATCCACGTGATGACCTTTTCACTATCTCTAAGCTCTTCCATGCAGCCCAGTAAAAACTTGCCTTGTTGTAGCATATACACGCAGTGACGGTCACTGGCATTCGCTTGTGGCAACTGCTGGCATTCAGTTTATTCTGGGTGACGCCTGGTACAGTGATATGTCCACTCAGGTCTGAACTCCCAAAGTTCAGATAAAAAAATATAAAAAAACTGAAGCAGGCCAATTCCACATATTGTCACCTGATGCAGATTACGTAACATTTTCTGATATCATGGAAAAAAGTGACTGACTGCGGTCTATCCTTTGGGTAATAAAGTCAAAAGTCATTCAGACGCACGTCTCGGGGAAAACAGACTGGAGTTAGCGTAGCTTAGAACGCATGCTTGACCCTTTAGAGTGCTACCCACGCTGTTCGCCCCATTGTTTTGACGAGAGGAGAATGTTAAGCAAGCCTCATTGCTATCAATTTATGTCCTCTTAAACAAATCCAAGATGGCTCGCCGAGACTCTCCTTTGCTCTCTCCGGAAACCCCAGTGCTGACAGACGTCTGAGACCCAGGGAAAGTGCACATGTTTTCCAGCTAAGATGGGAACTTCGACGGTCTGATGGAGAACAATCCATCAATCAATAATACTGTCTGCCACACGGAGCGAATCGGGGCGGGGCGGGGCGCA
This sequence comes from Mallotus villosus, assembly GCA_903064625.1. Classification (NCBI taxonomy): domain Eukaryota; kingdom Metazoa; phylum Chordata; class Actinopteri; order Osmeriformes; family Salangidae; genus Mallotus; species Mallotus villosus. The sequence continues at coordinate 300,863 of CAEFZP010000410.1, read as the reverse complement.
GAAACATGGCCCCGAGTCAAAGAGCCTTCTGGAAAAGGTACGTGGGTCAGCGGTGGACACATCTGGAAGAGGATCAAAAGGCACACAGCACAGTGAAGAGGTGTGAACCCCCTCCGACTGCAAACTCATCACTTGGAGGACGTTCACCTCGGCGGCCATCTTTGAAGGACGCGTTTCGGACGGGGGGATGCGGGAGACGCCTCGAGCCGTTCGCGACGCGTTCTTGACCTCCGCGCGAGCCGCCGCGTGGAGACCGGGAGCGTCGGCGCATCTGAAAGCGGCGACTCTGCGGCTTTCCGTCGACCGTTTTTAAAGGAATACCTAGCATAGCTTCCCGAACGCTGGACACTAAGGTGCTGGCGCGGGGGGGGGGTCAGTTCCAGTAAAGCACTGTTTAGAATGCTCTCTACAGCTCATTAAACACTTCAAACAATTTGTCTGTCTGCTTTTCGGTGGGTGGGGAGAGGGAACACACACGTTCACAGGGCTATATTTAGCCTTTTCTCCGTCTTGACCGTTCGGGATCAGGGGTCATCTTCAGTCTCTTGCCCCTGTTGCCCATATGGATTTCTCGTCGAGTCCCGGGTTGATTCCCTGGGGACAGGCCCCAACAGAGCATTTCAACAGACCTGTCTCTCACATCCTGTTTTCTATTTAAAGAGTATGTTCCAGAAATATACCGGCAGTTATTTGCTTAAACCATAACCCCACAGGAGCCGCCCAAATAAAAAGAGTTAGGGTTCCACACGCTTCCAAAAGAATGGAAACTACCTTTTAAAGTTGTCCTTTCCTCCGTTTCAAACTCCTGAATCTGGCAGTCAGTGACTGTTTTTGTTGATGGGATTCTATTTCCATTTGAATTA